>VYXD01003841.1:194846-230853 GCA_013397195.1 Hylia prasina
AAGGAAGGAAGGAAGGAAGGAAGGAAGGAAGGAAGGAAGGAAGGAAAGATCCAGAGTCAAATGTGAGTGGCACAGCTCTAATTTTTTATGAAGTAGCAGGTAAGATTGATTGTAAAGGGTCAAAAGACTAGGTCAAACTCTGCTCATTCATCAGCTGAATGTCATTTTTGCTTTCCCTGTCACCATTTAAGATAGCTTTTAAAAAAATTGCAACTCCTTCCTCATTATCTCAGACTTTGGTCCCTTTCTGCCATCCAGTATTAATGAAACTGTGCTTCAAGCCTGGCCTTCATCTTTGAGGTTCTTCTTCATGTAATTTTTTCCTTTCTTAAGTACTACAGACTGAGGACAATTTTAAAGATTGCTTTCTCACATGGAGTAGTTGGAAAATTGGTGCTATAGTGAGAATGGTTTGAAAACATACATGCAGTATAAATATCTGAATGAACAAATGTGTAACTAAATCATAGCAAGTCCGAAGCCTACACAACAATGTAATTGAATCATGGTTAAATATCTGCAACTCATATGGAATCCTTGAAAAAACAACGATACAATATTTTGAAACAATTTATGAAAACCTCACACCACACTTTTTTGCTGTAACTACTAGCTATGCACCACTGGAATAACATTAATACTGAAATTTTCCATCAATTTACTGCGAATATGATTTACAGGTGGCTGATTCAGGTAAAAATATAGCAAATAATTCCCTTTAAAAAATTAAACATCTAAATTAATTGAAGTTAAATTACACCTATGTTGTAAAGTTTCATCTGGCCTGAAATGGGATGCCACCCAAAGGATGCTTCCTCAAATGAAACCATTTTGTGTCAAAGGTAAGTTTAGGTGGGGGTATCCTCTTTTGAATTTAGAAAAAGACAATACTCTTGTGTTTATTGACTGCTTGTCCCAAAGGGATCTCAGGGTAAATTACACAAATAATTAAACCTTCTCTAAAGACTATCCCTATGAGAACTACCTCTGTTTACAGGAATGGAATCAGGAACCATTTGGTGACAGAATGACATGATTTACTAAATTAATTTTCATTAAACACATTGCTGAACAGGGTGCATGTTAACTGATTGACATAATGCCTCTTTTTATCTAGAAAAATGACCTTTTAAAATATTTATAATCGCTCTTGGGCAAAAACATCCTGAAATTCTGTGCTAAATTGGCATAGAGTAACATTTCATAGAAGTCTAATTTCCCTGCAAATGTGGTGACTTCCGTGAAACTATCTGCACAAATGGCATCTCTGACAGGGAATTCAAAATGTTTCATGAAAATTATCAGTTTTAACTGTGCAGAGCAGATAAAAGTAAATGATAGCTCAAAACAAGAGAAAAGGTTCTCAAAATGCTTTGTGTATTCTTCATCTCCAACTTGGGAGAGCTATTTCCTGGCCACTGCAAAAACTTAAGCTAGTATATGTTTGCTTCCAGCCACAGATAGAGGATAATACCCATTTTAAGTGTACAGAATTCAGCTCACAGAATAGTGAATCACATAATTATTACAAAGGTACAAAAGTTTAAAGGATTAATTAATCCAAACCCTGAGAGCACCTGGCTCTCATGTGATATTCAAAAGCCAATGGTGATGTTTGAAATAGATCAATTTTAGGAACTTTTGGTATTTTTTTGACCTGACTGGGTTTTCAGAGCATGCAAAATATGATGTGCTTTCAAAATGTTAGCCAGAATAACTCAGTTTTGATAAAATTAGAGGAAAATTCAACAAGATATAAGAAGGCCAGTGAAGAGAAATAAAGAGAAAAAATATTCTTATACAAAGCAAGGTTTTCCTTCAGAATGTTTTCTCACTCCAAAGTTCCAGTAGCAACAAAGTTTGACTTTTGAAGTTTGAGGTTGAATTACTGAATGACAGTAATTAGAATTTGAATAGAAGGCTTGTCATTAAAATAATTTTGCTTATGCTGTGCACTGTGTTTGACTGTATATTGCTTGTCTAGCCATATTGCAGTGTGGACAGTCTTCTGCATGCATACTGCAGTGCATCATTTTAAAACATGGGGTACTTTACAGCACTAATGTGGGAAGCAGAACTAAAGGATCAGTCCCAGTAGGCAGATAAAGATATTGTAAAACAGAGTTGGGCTGTGTCTAGGGGACCCTGTGTTTATTATGTAAAATGACTGACTATATTAAACCAGCTGGGGTTTGCATGGGGCCTCATTCACTGAAATATTATAGATGACATTTAGCTAAACAGTACAACAGAACCCTGATAATGTGCTGAGAACTGTCACCATAAACACATTTTACTTCCTTCAATAAATACATACATACATACATACATACATATTAATTCATAGCAAGTTGTTACCAAACTGCCATGCTTTCACCTGAGAACTAACAGGCTTCTCTACCACCTGCAGCTCTTAGAAATCACACAATTTCTTTTATTTTCTTTTTGCTACATCTAGCACAGAAACTGTGGAGGCAGTGAGTCCTTTATCTCTCAGGTTAGGTCCCATGCAGAGCATGGTTAGGTCCCTGTGGATATAACACAGGCAGCTGCTCTCTTCAGTAATCTGGAAGCAACACAGATTTTTCAAGCATTACTCTGAGGTGTGGTTAAACACAAAGTTTCAGCTCCATAAGTTCACTGCTCCCCTCAATGAGCTGAGGAACATTTGTTAATTGCACAGAACACAATAACAAATGTTAATGTCTTCTTTATATATTTTGTGAAGCAGACAAGGTGCTACATGAGCCTTCACACCTGCTGAAAGTTAGTTCACCTATAGCACTATCACTTGCTTCATACACTAAACTTGCCCCTTTGCTCCTTCCTTTCACAAAAAATTACCTTTCTAATTTTCTTTTTTTTATATTTTCCCCCCTCTGTTTCCTTTCATTCTGCGGTTCCTCAGGGATCCCTGTGTGGATTTTCTGGTGACCATCAGACAGCACCTTTACAACTCTCATTGCATGAAACTGAACCATCTAAGTGAAAAGCAGTTGAACTCCTCTCAATTTTGGCAACAGCAGTTTGAAAGCTCTCCACTGAGTTCAATTTTTTTAAAAAAAATCCATGCTAGTTTCCATGTTATTGAATGTTTCAGTTTTACAAGGAGGCAATGAGCTAAATTTTATTCTCATTTGCTTGAGGACTCTTCCATGGTTTTTGGTCTTTCAGTTGTTGTATGATTATATACTGAAGGAGAACACAGTGGTAAGCTGCTCTATCTTTATATAAGATATTAGAAAAACTTTCTTCTCACTATTGTTTTAATCAGACACTAATGGATTTTTACTACAGCCTTCCTTCCCTGCCTGGTTCTTGCATGTTATTTTTAATACTGATATTTATGTAACTTAAACCCATTTCTAAGCCAATTTTTCCTCACAGAAATTTGTCCTCTCACCTCCAATTTCCTTCTTTTGTTGTTTTCTGCAGTATTGTGATCACGATAATAGCTTTGCTATTGTGACATGAACAACACTTCTCTGACTGAGTTCATTCTTCTGCTTAGCTGTGTGTCAATTCTACAGTTTGCAGATCCATGTAACACAAATTACCATCACATACCTGTCATTAGAGTCTTATGCCAAACCTGTTTCCTAAGTGGTTGGATACCTTTTCCCCCCATCTGCATATGCCATCCCATTTTATCTCCAATCCTGCTTCATATCTCACATATGATGTAGATTTCTGATTTCAGAATTTTTTGAGGTTTTGAACCTTAATATATTGACTGAACTGAACTGTATTCAGTTGCTTAAGGTTAAGATTTTCTTCACAAAATTTACATTAACTTGCCACTCCAGCACTCTTACCGCTCTCTCCAGTCATTGCTTGTCCCTGATATTACCTGTATGTCCCCCTCTAATCTCTTATGATGAACCCCAGGTTTATGGCAGAGCAGCATGAAATGACATATTTGTTCTGATCATGATGATTCATATTTTTCAATAACTCCCTTCATTCTGTGGCTGTGGAGTACTCAAGACAGTCCTAAAACTCTACAATGTGAATAATGCAAATAAATCCCAAACTGGATTTTCTAAAGAATCAAGGAACCAACAAGCATGGACTTTGCAAGACAGAAGGGAAGGCTCTAGAAAGCTATAGTGGGAGTCATTAAAATAAGCATGTACTGTGAGCAACAAGCAATATGGGGGTATTATTTGTTTGGCATCAAGGGGCCAGAGTTAGGCAAACCCAACAAAATGAGCCTTGATAGCAATATTGTCCCTGAAAATGAGGCATTTAACAGATAACTGTTCTAAAACTGACTTTGGAAAAAACTCTGTACATATAACCAACAACTGGTGAACTCAGAGTTCTTCTACCTGCTTCACAGCAAAATTCAGCATATAAAAATGAAAAGATCACAAGGAATATTCCCACTTCAACTTATTGCTGCCCCTAAAGTTTTTTTCTATCATTAAGTGACTACTACATATATGTGAGAGAACAAGCAGAATGTGGAGAAGTGGACAACAGGGCAGAAGACTCTGAATATTGCTTCATTGCATTCTAACATCATTTTTAGCACTGAATTGAAAGGTCTCTAAATACTTGAACCATGAGCAAGATGATGTAATAATAACTTGAGCATAATTCTTATTCACTGAAGGAAATTTGCCTGAGTAAGGACTGTAAGAACTTATAAGTTTTTCCTGTTACAAGATTATTCTTTATACCTCACATGTATCATGAGTAGCTGGGGCAGAAAACTACATAAAAAAGTCATTTAAAGAAAGATCAGGGACAAATACGATTTCTTAGAATTGGGACATAGGGCTTTAAAAAAACTTTATTCAGAAAGATGTGCATTGTATGGTTTTTTCTTTCATTTTCACACTAAATGGAGATTTAATATAACTACTTTCATGTGTCACAAATGCACCTAAGCAAGGCTGAAGGACTCATATGCAAAGACCTGAAATAGATTTCTTCCACAGAAAGCTTTGTATTTTTGTGGTAGTAGCAATACTGCTATTTAAAGAAATGCAGATCAAATTAAATGTTTAGTTCAGTAACAGTGTTGCCAACAACATCAGTTAATTTATGAACAGTTTATAATTTTTACTATCCTTTAGACAATGGGTCATATGTGCATTAAAGTAGTTACAATAACCTGTCAGTAAAAATCTCTTGTAGCTCATTCATAGGAAATAAATGTTTGCAAGTTCAGCAGCTCACTTACATGCTAGCAGAATAGTTTCTCCCATGAAGTGATACAGCCAACCCCTCCAAAAAACAATTTCATTTTGACCTGATGTGCTGAGATTTTAAGACTTTTTTAAAAAAAAAAATTCCATAATTCCTTTTCAGGATTCACCAAATACCACTCAACATACAGTCATTGATCAGAAAATTGCCTGCTGTTGCCCTTAGATCTCTCCCATAGAGAAATAAGCAACTACTCATCTTTGACATAGGTGTTACTATGTATTACCTAAACTCAGTAGTGTGCAAAAAGTGAGAGGCTTTCCAAGTACTTATGGAGACATGATTCAACAACTTAAAGCCTGCCTGTCAGTGTGTTGTCACTGTAGCTACAACTACCCCTCATGTTCTCTTCTCCCCTTCATATCTGCTCTCCCTTCTGCTGCAGTAAGCTACTTTTTTTAGGATCAGGACCACCACACTGCTCTTGCTGTTTAATCTCAGCAAGCAGAATGGTTTTCAGGCCTGAGTCCTCCCATGATGTCACCTAGCAGAGTACTGAAATCTCAAATATTATCCATCAGTTAGTCATTCCTAGTGCTGCTTGTTCCTTCTGGCAGGGTCACAGCACCAGCAAGGTTAGCAATAATCTAAAGTGCAATGTTCACTCACTAAAACAGAGCCTTGCCCTCTTACTGGCTTAAGAAATACAGCAAATAGAAGTGAAAACATTCAGCTTTGAACAATTTGAACATTCTGCAGTGAGATGTCACTTGCTGAGACATTTCAAAAATACTTTCCTCACATACAGGTGCACCAGCTAATTCATGAGATTTATGTTTACTTTTGAGAGGAAGAATTGCCTCAGTTTACCCTGACCATTACACAAAGTGGATTAAAACAATTACACAGCAGGTCTGCTGATGCCTTATTTCAAAGGCAGTATGCATGCTGTGGTCAAGGCAAGCCCAAAGAAGGTGACCCCTTCCCAGCAAGCATCCTCTCTCATACTAGCAAATTAAAGATTACTTGCTTCCAATTCAAAAAAATGAGGTGAACTTAATTTTGCCTCTGCAACAGTCAACAAGTATTTAAGCTGAGCTATTAGATTAAGTCTGAGTGCTTTCCATTCTAAATGCCTTGCTTTAAAAATCCCAAACAAATCCAACTTGAAACAGCCACTGATGAAAACCCATTGAAGACAGAAAACCAGCTAAATGTGCATGAACAGTTACATAAAGCCAAGTTCAGGTGAGGACATTTCTCTCTGACTCCAGTTGGACATTTATAATGTTGGGGGGGAAAAGACTATTCTTGATTCCAGCTTCATATTTAATGCCTCCAGAATTAAGACCTGTGTTTTCTCAGGACATCAGCTATTTAATCCACATTGCCAAGTAGAAATTTGGCTACTCTGTCTCTAATTTACTAAGGTTATTGGTAAAGCTATTAAGCACATGTCCTGGATATAAGGACAGACAAACCCCCCACATCTCCACTGAGTTTAAACAGACTACTTCTAAATTATGAATGTTAAGCAACATTCTGGATGGATCCCTAAAGACTTCAATTGTGAAGAAAAAAGAACCCTTGTTTCTACTGAAGCCAAACTTCATTCTCAGTATGTTATATAAAAAGTCCTGTTCCTTTGGTTAATTGGTCCTTCTTTTATGCCTGTTTTTTTTCCTGTACTGTGCTTTAAGTATATATTTTTTAAGTTATCTGGGGTGATTTCTAAACATTTTCATGTTACATTTAATTTAGAATGTTTTATCATTTGTATACAGTTTAGAGTTTCATAATCTTGTATTTAACTACAACAAATTTTATCCTCTGATGAAGTGCTCAGTTATACAGTTCTGGGCAGGGATAGGGCAAGGAGTAAGAAAAATAATCTCTTGCAACAATTACTTGCTTTGAGTGTACTCTGAACCCAAACCCCTGAAATATACTTGTTATTATCATTTTGTATCAATCAATTATTAATTATCAATTATCGATTAATTATGTATAATCAATTATGTAAATGTAAACTTCTTAGAATATTCAGTAAGAGAAGAAAAACACTTGATTAAACATTGGCAAAAAATAACAAGTTTTAATGGAACCGTTTACAAAGCTTTCAATATTGTTTAGGTTTAGTTTGTTCTTTTCAGAACTGACCTTATTCAATATCAAACTTTTAATTAAATGTCTTCTCCAACTAGGTGTTATTGGCACACAGATTTCTGTACAGCATGTGCCTGTTGATCAGAATGATATGCTTATATGCAAGACACCTATCAGAGCAATAATAGACAGGCCATGGCAAGAGACAGTGAAATAAAATGTTTTCATAATTAAAAAGAAGAATTATCAATAGTTCCTCTATAATCAGGACAAAGTTGAGTGTTAATAATTATTCTGGGAGGCTACAGGATACTTGGTATTGAAGAGCTTTCTGGCCTTCTCATGTTATAGTATTCACTGTATTGCATATCTCATGTGTTATCCAAACCATAAACTCTACCCTGCTGCTTCTACTCTAGACTGAATGGCAGGCACCAAACCTTCATAAAATAATTGTTTTGTCTTGATTTTTAATACGTTCTTCTTGGTGCAGCCACTGGATTAAATGTAAAGCTCACTTGTCTAAACTTAGTGAAAAGAACTGCCCACTCCTGTGGCAGCTGGTGCTGGGGAGAGGGTTACAGCCTACAAAATAGTTTAAAAGGATGTTGCAAATTACTGCAAAGCAACTGACGCTTCTACTTAAATGCTAGCCTAAGGGCTATTTGTAGGATCTGATATTGCTGTCTGCATATGGGACCAACAGACTTGTGTATCTCAGATCTTTATTTTTGTCTTGCTTCTTTCTGTTTACAGCACTTACTGGTTCCTGTGCTTTTTCCTTCTTGGTCTCTTCTCTATACCCTCAACTGGGCAACTGGCTCTGCTGTGAAACCTCTCCCTGATTCTACCTCTGCAGCATTCCTCCGTTATTGAATGTTCTGGCTTGTTGTTGTACATCAGAAAAACAAAGAATTCACTAATAAAGATGCATCTTGAAGTAAAGCCTGTCCACTTATGACAAGGCATCCTTGAGCAACTCCACTATTTTTCTCTGTTACATCCATTTACACAGCTTCATCCATTTGTACATTCTGTGTTTAGGGTCTTATCCGGCAGTCAGTTCTTGCATGAAAAATTTATCAGTGAGATTACTGCCAGACATCATTTTCTGAAGGAGGTCTGTGCTGGAGACTGGACATTAGGGTAGATCGATTCCAGATCCAATGCAATATAGCAATTTCTGTATACTTAGACTCACAAAATTACTCCCTTTTCAGCTGGAATGGTGCTTTACTGCCACAGCATTCTGCCCAACTGAACTTATGGAAACTGCCTTTTTGCATGTGACTGAAATTATTTTAGTATTCCACATATCTAACACTCTTTGGTGTGCTCTTAACAAGAATTATAGTAGGCCTGGTCCCTGCCTCATCAGTCCTTCGTTACTGATATAAAAAGGACAGCCAGGAAACTGTCCCAGATGGGAACCTATGACTTCTTTCTCTTTTGTTCCAGAATATACCCTATGATTCTGACAATTCCTATTCAAACAATAGGAATTATAGAGCCAATACATAGGCACAGTTATGGTACTGTCTTAGGTTAAAAATGTAAGATGTGCCTAAAGTATGTATTCTATCACCATCTTCATGAGCTGTTGAAACCAGGTGGGGCAGTGTTTCCCTTATCTTCTGCTAATGGCCCATCAATGCCTTGCCCCATGACTCATAGATANTGACTTGATCAGCTACATAGTCATTAAAAAGGCTTTATTACTCCCTTTTCTGATACAGAACAACTTCAGGTTAAGGAACAATCAGTTTAGTTATCATTTTTCAGCTTAAAAGTAACAACAGTACATTTCTAGCATATTGGAGGATAGTTATATTCCAAGAAAAGCCCAGTAACATACAGTGAATAGATACCATCCTTCCAGTATTACTGAAAATTATTCCATGGGAAAATTATTCCCCATGTGAACACTTCCCAGTGTTCTCATTGAGAACACAAATATTATATCAACAGGAATGCTTCTCAGCAAGAAAAGAGCACAGTGATCATGCAGCTGTCATAATTCAGAGTCACTTATGGAGCTGCACCTGCAGTATTCACTTTGTTGGCAGAATATTAAGAACTGTTGCTTCTTATATAATTTCATAGCCATGAAATCATTCCCTGGATATAAGAAAATATTCATAGCACCAGCTGAACACAAATCAAATGATCCTAGCTCTTCAGTCCAGGTGGGTGCATTCCCTCTGACCTGTCTGTACAGACTAACACAAATGATCCATCACACAGCTAGCACTGAGACACATTAGGTGCTTGCCAGGTGGAAGATGGCATGTTGTTTTGCATGGCACATTGGAATTGACCCTTCAAAGTCTGAAACTATTTGGTATTTTGGTTACCTAGTAATGAAGTAATGACTTGTGGTAGCACTTGCTACATTAATCATATTTTTGTGTGGTAATACATGCCGGATGCTTGATGGCTGCTGTATCATGGCTCAGACTGGTATTAAAGTAAAAACTCAGAGATCTTGATCTGCTACACCTACTTGACATAGCTGCTAATTTTCTGTTTTTCCATGCAGCCTTCTTTGTCTTTCCATCAATTTCTGTTTCCAGTCTCCTTCCTAGGCAGAAGTCAGAGATGTGGTTGAACACCTATATAAATTGCCCATCATGAGAATACTGCATTCTTGCATTGTGGCACAGAGCTTACTTGCTGCTTTCCATATATTCTTACTGTTTTTCTTTCTTCTCCTAACATTTTTTCATGGGTTTTTTGGGGTTTTTTGTTTGTTTGTTTGTTTGTTTGTTTGGGGTTTTTTTTTGTGTGTGGGGGGGTTTTTTTTTACCAAGCCCTTTCAGATTATTTGCATTTGCAGTTACACCTTCAGCTATAGTCCCAAAGAAGTTTTTCCTACCCCACTGTCCCATTCAATCTGTTTCATCTTCCCTCCTTTTTGGGCTATATTTGCAACTAAAAGCTTACTGTCTACAGAACATGATTGATTCAGAGTGATAAACATGCATGATGTTTTGCAGAAAAATAAAATAGACAGATTTCTGCCATGAGGAATTTACATTGTAAGAATTAATTTATTCTCTTTCCTATTTCTCCTCTTTTTATGTCAAGATTGACAACATCACCTCAATCCCCTCTCCTCAGGCCTACAAGGTAATCTCTAATTGATATTTTGCTCTGGAAAGAAGACTTTGTTTATGACTGACCTTCATAATTTGCTTTGTTCCTCACTAGGCAAAACCACCTGTCTCATCGCTGCCTTTCTGACTTTTCACAGAATTTGTGGGACTGCTTCAGCATCTTTCTTTTCCCTGCATTGCAGAAGGATGCTCCAAATCAGCAGTAATTACTCTCCCCTCATGTGAATAATCTCACTTCACCTATCTACTTCTACACCAAGCACACTTCTCTCATTATTTTCCAAATCTCATTGTGCTTGACTATAATATGAAAATTAATTTTCTCAAATATCCTCTATTCAACTCTTGCCATCTAAAAATCTCCTTTTTTATAGCCCTTTTCCCATCCTTTTCCCATTGTTCTTGCTTCTCACCTTCTGGTCACCTACCCGGGTATTGGATCAGTTACCCAGTGATGTCCACCAAGTTTCCTGCTCTCAATCTGGAACTCCTAAATACTCCTCACTTGGATGGTCCATATCTCACTCAGGATCCATCCTTTAATTCTCCACAAAGGTCAACCACTTACTGCAACTGCCTTATGAATTGTACTGCACACATTTGTGGGATTTTTTTCTCAGGCTGCTGAAGTTGCTATGGTTTCAAAACAGTTAGGATGCCTCTTCCTTTCAGTTTATGGAATCTCAGTCCCTGCTCTTTGGTGCAGTGTAAAGGTTGCAAAGCATTTTACATAACAATGCAGTGTAACACAACTAATAATGACAAGCAAAAGGTAAAAAATGTTATTGGACTTGGGAGAAATTCACAGTGGAAGCTTCATATTTAAATAGTAGTAGTCTTCATTACAGCTGTGCTGTTATTAGAGAAACACACAATTAAATCCATAGTCAAGGGACACTGGAACCTAAATCCCATCAAACATCAGGAAGGGCTGAATTACATCAGAGAATGCAACATAAATGGCAAAATGCTTCAGAAAGTCATCAATTTCAGTGACAATTTTCTTGTACCTTTAATTTCTGTAAAATGTGGATTATTTGCTCATTATAAAAGCCTGGGTAGGCATCTATTAAAAGCTAACCAGTCAGGGCAGGATGCTTTTGTCAGATGTATTTGCGTTTTTAACATATGAAGTGGGGGAGGGGACAGATGGAAGAGGTGACAAATTATAAATTTATAAATTTATTATAAACTATAATTTTTTATTGTTAAGTAGAGGGAAAAAAAAGCAACCCACAACAAAATAATCAATTGATCAGAGTTTCTAAAACATGCCAACAATTCTTTAAAATTAAAATATATTATATATAAAAAGCAGTAACCATAATTTGGACCTCCTAATAACTGGTGAAGATGAATTAATATCTGATTATCATGCTGGTGAGTGATGAGGAACCAGAGATGATGACCAGATTAGGTTCATCAGGTTCCTGATGTGATATAAAGAACTGAATTCTTACTAATATCTACATCTGAGCATTCAAAACAGAAATTACAAAAGCTGAAATAAGAACAAATCCTGACTAGGAGAGAAAAACATATAGGAAAAATATGAGGAAAATAATAATTGTCAGCAAAAATAATTAAGAATCAATCTGTAAATAAGATACTAAACAGACTTCAATCCCAATAAAAGTAATGGAAAATATAATATTGGATTCTCTTAATTAGGAAACGGGAAAATAAATAGCACCAATCAATGTGGCTTTATGAGAAACAGGCTTAGATGGACAAGTCTGACTACAGTCTTCAAGAGAGCTATCAGTTTGTTGTACAAAGAAATTGTGATGACATGAACTCTTTAGATTTCTTTTTAGAAAATCAGGCATATACCATAACAATATAGTACATGTCAAATGGTGTAAGAGCTAAATGACAGTTTGACACTTGGGCATAATTCTCTGAAAGGAGCATTTTTAACAGTCTCTGTATGGATCAAAAGTAGACACAGAAGAATACGACCACTGCAATGCCCAAAGAAGTTTTCATTTTCTCTCATAATTCTAATCTAACAATAAAATATATAAGCACAACACCATAAAGGCAAATATTGGGTAGTAATAAAAGGTGACCCAACCCACCAAGTAAGCCGAGTCCATTTTACCACAGCACAAAATATACAATAATATACCAATGAACAAGAGGGTGTATTTCCAAAAGAACAACTGCCTCTTGCAGGCTAAAGCTGTTTATTTTGCTACATCACAGAGCTTCCAGAGTGTTGCAGATAGGTAAAACTTTACAAAATGAAGGCTTTGTTACCCTTGTAAAATTGTGGCTCACTTTGACTAAGTAGAAAAGGACTCTGGGAATGACTCTGCTGAATTAGAGGTAAGAAAAACAAATTACATAACCATCGCATGATCACATCATGTTGAATGGTGGTTGGTTATGTTTATTGTATTTTAAAAGCATTAACTACTTAAAAAGACCTGGTTTTTGCAATAAAGGAGTTCTCTTTTGCACCTCTCTGGGAAGTCTGCATTGCTCTGCTTCATAACACCAGAGCATAGCTGTTTCCCAAAGAACTGCTGGAAGCAGAAACATCATGTGCAAGAGGAGAAGAGTAACATTACTGTTGTGTTGAAGCCACTGATGAGACAGGTACTGGAGCACTGTATTAAGTTCCAGTGACCAAAGAAAAGAAGTTTTTTTAAAAGTTCTTGAAAATTTGAAGAAACGTGAGAAAGAACTCTTAAAATTGTTAGAGAAAGCACACTTTGACTTTAATTTGAAACAAAACCAAGCAAATAGTAGCATGGTTATTGTACTTCATTAAAAAATTCCTTGAAGTAGGCATAAGAAGCCAAATTCTATGTATATACAGACAGGAAATAAAGAAGATTGTAAGTAATGAAGTTACTGCAACACCTCTCAAAATATTGCTGAAAAACAGTGGTTTTTCCATTGTTCTGAATTCAAGTGTATGACTTTACACCTTTCTGGAAGAAATATGCCGCCTTAAGTCCAGAGTCTGCTAGATGAGAAATAATACTTTGGACAAAAAAATGGCTCTAGAGTTCTAAACAGCTGAAATTATAAAACAAACTAGAATGTAAATATACTTTGTGGACAAGAAAGTATATGTTGTACACACAGAATGACAAAATGCAACAAGCAACACTTTAGAGTAGAAAAAACAAATATCCCCAACTCTAATGTTAGGGATTTTCTCTTTGCTGCATAGATTTTGTGGAAGAAGTTGAATACAAAGGGAAGAATATTTATGTCAATCTGTGAAAATCAGGGTGTTGAGGCTGTTTTGCAGTTCTTGTTGGTGAATCACTGTATTCACTTCATAGGAAAGAGGTTTTTCCAGTGATTTCAGAGTAACCGTCATGTTATCATATGCCTAATTTGCCATGCTTATAAAGTGTGTAGAAAATTGCTGAAACCTAGCGCATCACTTCTTTTTCTCTGAACTCCTTATGGAGTTTCAGTTATTGGATAGAGGCAGTTATTGAATAGAGGAAGAAAGGACTGCTTGTATTGCTTATTCCTGCTCTAAATGCTGCTTAACAGTTTAGGAGCTGTTTATCACGTTCCCTTCATAGTGAAGATATCTTCTTCTCTATAGGCTCATGATAATTATGTATTCTTTAGCTTTTCTTACTCTCCTGCTTGACAGCACCTGCATTATCCTCCTAATGTACTGTAAAAGTGAAAGCACTGCAGGATTTTATTGTTGCAGTTTTGTGGGGAAAAAACCCCAAAAACTGAGTAGTCACTGAATACAAAAACAAGGAGCATACTCTTGAAAGCTTTGAGTAATGCAAAAGCATGGAGAGAGAATGAATTTAATTCTGCAGCAGGCAGTTGCCATTACAGTCTGCTCATGTGGTTCATAGGCTGGAAGTATGTCTTTCTGCTGTCTGGTGCAAATATGTGTGCATCTCTAAAAAAAAAAAAAAAAGTCTCTTTCCAGTTGTACATGTCTACTCAGCCTCTGCAGAGAAACCCAAGAGAAGTGTGCC
This sequence comes from Hylia prasina, assembly GCA_013397195.1. Taxonomy (NCBI): domain Eukaryota; kingdom Metazoa; phylum Chordata; class Aves; order Passeriformes; family Sylviidae; genus Hylia; species Hylia prasina. The sequence continues at coordinate 209,200 of VYXD01003841.1, forward strand.
ATGGGGTTGGATTCAGCAGAGGGTAAGCCAGATGTTTGGGAGACTGGAGCATCTGTCTTACAAGGACAGACTGAGAGAGCTGAGCCTGCTCAGTCTTGAGAAGAGTCAACTGAGAGGGGACCTCATCAATGTCTACAAGTACCTGAAAGGTGGGTGCCAAGAGCATGTTTCCAGGCTTTTCATGGTGCCAAGCAGCAGGACAAGAGGCAATGGGCAGAGAATGATGCACAGGAAGTTCCACCTGAATATGAGGAAGAAGCTCTTCACTGTGCAGGTGACTGAGCACTAGAACAGATTGCCAAGAGAGAGTGTGCAGTCTCTCTCACTGCAGATTCTCAAGAGCTGTCTGAATGCAATTCTGTGGAATATGCTCTAGGATGACCCTGTTGAGCAGGCAGGCTGGACCAGATGACACACGGTGGTGCCTTCCAACCTCACTCATTCTGTGATTCTGTGATTCTGTGATTCTGTGATTCTGTGATTCTGTGATTCTGTGATTCTGTGGTTCCAGTGTCCTGGCCAATTCTGGTGACACTTTGGGTTGGTCTGCTACTTACAAAGAGTGCTGGCTTTACAGTTCTACAAAGTGAAATGTTTGCTGTACCAGGTGTGGGGATAAGAATGAAAGGAGATTTTCTCTGAGAAGACAGAAGTTTAGATCAATGCCCATACATACTTCTTCAGTTATGACTTGCGGGTTTTTTTCCCATAACTTCAATATCTCTTTTCTCATAACTTCATCAGTTTCTTTTGTCACAAGCTAGTGTGCCTTCCTGATCTCATAACTGTAGCAGGATAGCCTTGCATTAAACCAGTAGTTTTATTCTTACTTTGCTTATTACTTAATTCAGTAATCACAGGGTTTTTGACACTATAAGATCAAATAAAATAGTATACAGAATAATAGTAATAATAGTAGTAGTAAGTAGTAGTACTAATAACAATAACAATAACTATAATAATAAGTGCAAAAAATCGGGGGAACTTAGTGGCATAGTCTTGGATGTTTATGCAAAATGTGAACCTATCGCCCCAGTGGTTTCTATATTAGCATGCAGAGAAAATGTTATTTAATAACTTCGTTATAATCTTAGTATTATATTGGCATTCATCTTTTATTTAAAAATCCTCAATTAAACAGAGAGTTAAAAAGATAAAATTGGAATTTGCAGGAAAATTGAGCACTGCCACTTCCTACAGTTGTTGCATGCCACCTGAGAAATGCCAAGCTGACTCACTCCATTGTCTTACTAGCAATTACTTAAAAAATAACTTGTAGAAAATCTTTATTTGGTACCTCAAGAGTTAATCAAACCTTAGCTGATGTGAGGGACTTCTTCCCTACACGTCCTCAGAGACACTTGTAATTAATTTGATCTTCTCCGGTCATTAACTCAGATTCATAGTGAGCTCTCCACACACTGCTTTATTAATTCACTGGAGATCAGTTCTCAGTATTCATTTAGTTAAGCAGCACTGCTGGATTACATTTTAAAACCCTTTAAACTGGTTGTAATTGATGTCTGTTTATAGAAGCTTATTTTAATGGAGTCAATGTGAGATGAAAATCTACTATATGAGTCTAAGATAATGCCTTGCTGTTTAAAGCACATCTCCTGAGGCATCCAGTTAAATAAGAGACACTGCAAAATAAAATAAATTCCTCATTAATCACCAACCTAGTCTTGGCATTTAAAAAATAGTTTTTGTTCTCCTGACTGCTCATGCCCTAGAAACAAATCTAAAGTAGATTTCACTGTGCAATAACATATATTTGTTAGGCATTAGGACTTGATCCTGAACTCAGTCAACAAAGCTCTTGTTGGCTTCAATGTAAAGTCAACAAGGGTGAATTTAAAGAGCAATGTTTTCCTCCATTAAAATCTCAATGCAGCCAGTGCACTGGCCGTACTTCTTTATTATTGTCAAAGGGCAACATACATGCAAGAAGCTATTCCCAAAAGACTGGAATAGCTAGACATGGACTGCATTCTTTAATTGCTGTTCATCAATTAAAACATCAGTAAGATAATAGTGTTCCTGCTGCTTAAATAGCATAACTTTAATGTCTGTCTTCTGCATGCAAACATTTATAATAATGGCACTTAAAACAAAATACAGAGTCTGGTCAAAAATACACAGCTTGGAGTCACCTTTGAAGCCATGTAAGAGGAGAGGGTACTATTTATTATATTTCAGCAGAAGACTGGAAATTCAACCAATCCTCTGCAGGCCATTAACTTTATGCATTCTGCTTCCACACTTGGACTCTCTCATACCTGGCCATTTCGAAGCAAAGACAGAGGAGCTTGGGTCTGTCCTGTCTATGTGGCTAGACACAAACCGTGTAACATATGACAAAATACCTCAGGTAATGTTTTCTGAAGCAGCTCATTGACCACAGAGTCCCTCTTTATGGGAAAATAATTTGAGACTACACAGACTTGACTTTCTCTCTAAGCACTTGGAATTTTAGCTGAAATGAAGAGCAATTTCAGATGTTCACTTTCTCTGAACATGAAACCCAAGGTCTCTTAGTTTGCCATTCAAAAAGCACAATCATCACAAACTAATATTCATACAGAACATAAAATAGGGCTTTGCGTTCGTCTCTGTGACCACAAAAGAAAGATATATCTATTATTAAGTTATCTACTATTACATCTACTGTTATCTACTGTTCATTTGTAACTTCTTCACAGGGCTGTTGTGAGGCTAAATTAATAGCTTTAAAAACTTGCAAGATCTTGGGCGAAAGATGTTATTTAAATGCAAAATCACACCACTGCATGCCATGGGGAAGAGATTCTTATCTTGCAGCACCCTTTTTTTTTTTTCTTGTACATAGAATAATGTGTATCAGACCTCCCTGTGTTGTGCACAAAATACAAAGAAAAATGAGTTTTACTAGGTTACTGTAGAAATGACAGTCTTAATATTTACAAGGCCAGATTCTCTTTTGTTTTACAGGCAGCAGTTGCTCTGCAGGTAAAGAGTACAGGAAGCGGCTCTCAAGATGATAATTTTTTCCAGGCTATTTTATCTGTTAAATATTGTGAGTATAGGGGAAAGATCATGTGTACCTTTTATACACAAGTGGTAAAGGAGTGGAAAATACTGGATATGCCTTTTTTCTTTTTTTCTCAAGCCCTAATTGCAGCAACATATTTACTCAGCCTTCCTTAGGTCCACTCAATCGCTCATACTTAAAGTATGGCTTGAGTGCATAGGGACAGCATGTGCTTTCACAAGATGAGACAAATTGCAACAATCTTCTTTAATGTGATCTCATACCACATGAGCCGAACAATACTAGAGGAAGCCAATGACAAACTCGACTGTTTGCTGCCAAATAAAAGTGGGGTGGAAATGGAGGTCGGTGATTTTCTTGGTGATGGTGTTCTTGTCAGGAGTGAAAAGGAACTGGGGTGCCACTCACAGCAAATGCAGTGTGTAATTTTGTTAAGTATATGTTATTCACTGCAGCTTATAATGCACAAAAAAGCCCTCAAGAAAGCTGATTTTCCAAGACAGGAAAGAATCTACAAGAAAGACACAAGCAAGAAGTTGCAAAATATAAGGACATCACTTGCACTTTCTGTATTTACCTTTTTTATTTTGAACAATAGGCCACCATATCTAACATTTATATCAGGAACTTGATCACAATCAATATTTTCACCTACTGACATGAAATGGAAATTCCTCAAAAGGTCAAACAGGTGTCTGAATGGTTGCTTAATCATAATTTTCTCTGCTTGTTGAATTTGGTGTAATTACTCACTGTGCTCTACTGGCAACACTGGAGATCACACAACTTCTGTCCCATACATTTGGGGCCTTACTGCACCTAGCAGGCTTCTCTACCACTAGTGTGGAATTATTTTAAGGATGCATGAATATTTTGAATACCAAAACCAATTTGCATTCGAAAAAGAGAGACAGTTTTAGAGGCCCCAGTTTCCCTCAGGTCAGATGATTGGTGCTGTTTCCCCATACTTGCTCCCTGTGCTCAATTTCCCCTTTATTGTGAACAGTGCCAATGCAATTCCCACACTGTTACACCATGGAACCAGGGCAAGCTGCTGAAAAATCCAAACCTCTGTGAGGAAGGAACTTTCAAGGGCAGCAGATGGCACATGGACCTTAGCCCATCCTGCAGCAGGGCCACTGGGGAAGCATTGCTATCTTCTGTTATGAAGCACTCCAAGAGCTCCACGTTCAGCCGGCCATTGGTCAGCTCCCAGGGTCACAAACATTTGCTGTCAGGCTGCACCAAAGAACACTCTGAGACTGAAGGTTTTCAAAACCTTTCAGGCCCTTGGTAAACAATATATTGCTGCATTCAGTTACTGCATACATGCTCCTCTCAAAGGACTCTTAATGGAAGCATTCTAGGTACACATACCCATGTTCAAGATCAAAAGTCTATTTCTCCACATAGATCAGCACTACTCAAATGTGTCCAGTTTGCACCTATACTGGAAATTTGTTCCTAAGTTCTGAGAGCCCTGAATGTCTGGTATGGCAGCATTAAGCATATTAGCTAAGTGAAATCCCTGTTTGTCATCCTCAGCACACTTGTAAGAACATAGATAAACTGATAACTTCAGTGAATTAATCTGTATTTATTTAGGGAGTGTTTTGGGATTGAATCATATTGTATCACACTCCTACTCTATTTCTGTACTGATATTTGTGCTGAATATGTCAGTTTATATCCAAATTTACTCTCAGAGCTTATGTTTGTGTGAAATAAGGTGACTTTTTTTGCATGAGAGTGAAAGATACTGATTCCTAATAGAAAACGTACTCCTTCTTCCCAATGTGACAGGTTTGTGATACAATGCAAGCTCCAGTTATAACTACAGAGAGGCCATCACATCACTAAAATAAGTGCAAAAATATCTTTACTTTTTATTTCAGAGAACAAGAGGAGTTATGGACTGCAAGCGAGTTTTCCTTCTCAGAAGGTGTAACACAGTGTTATACTGAAGTGAATATATCTTTTATGTTTCAAATGTGAAAAGTGGTGGCATTTACTGCCCACAAGCCAGAGAGTTCAGTGAGTAATATCAAACAGTTCTATCTCCATCAATCCATACTCTTCTCAACAATCCTGCTCAAAGCTGCTTATGGGTGAACATCAGAGTTTGATAAAGTGATTACTAGATAACGGTATTAAATAACTATGATGATTAAAAAAGTTACAAGTCTTGAAGCACTTTAAGTGAGGAATGAGTTTCTCCTTCAACACAATGAAAATATATAAAACAAATTGGGGTTTGAACAGCATGTTGGAATTAGGTCAAGAAGAAAAAAGTTTCAATTTTCTGAATAGCTAGAAATACTACAAACTACTTTCCTATGAATAATGATATTGCTTTAAGTAGAAGAACTGTTTTTCAGTCCCTTTATTTGGTGTTTTTTCATGATGTGTGTGAAATCCATAGCAAGGTTGTTACACCTGTCCCTGTGGTTTTCTGCACACCTGGACTATTTTATGACAATAAAGATTTCTTCTTCTCTACCCAAAGTACAGACACACAAATCATCTAGAAAACAATTTACAGCTATTCATGACTTTTACATCCAAAATGTCAAAAACTGTTAAACATAATATGAGCTCAGGGCCTCCTTGTAATCCTAAAGTTGAGATGAAAGAATTAACAATCCATCAGAGTGCTACTGATGCAGATTATGTGGGAATTCAGAGTGGCCTATGATACAAAATATTTCCAGCAGTTGAAATGACCACTCAATAAATTGATGGTGGTTCTTATGTACAATTCATAAATGGAAGGCAAAAGATTTACTATAGTACAAACATGATTTTTCTGAAGAGAGGAAGTACTTGGAATAAAGTCAGACAACAGAGATCCCAGGTCATCAAAGAAATCATAAATATAAATATTTGATGGCTAGTCTCTCTCCAACTATCTCTTGATGCCATTCATAGCCATGCTATTTAAGGTCTTTTAGTCAACTTCCTCTCCAAAACAGACTAAAGATTAGGAATATTTTACCAGGAGAGACTTGTTCTTGCCATCTCCTCTCTGCTGAATTTAGCAATTTGTAGTTCTCTCATGCTTGCTTCAAGTTTAAGCAACTCCTTCACTTTCGGGTTCTGTATAACTCTGTCCTTGAGGCAATTCGCATCTTAATTCTTGTCACTCTGTGGTACTTTATGTCCCTTTAATCCTCTTACTTCTGCTCCCTAACTTTCTACATTCTGTCCCCAACATGTCATTTGTTGTTCAAGCCTCAGTTACCTCCTCTTTATCCCAGCCCATTCCCCAGATCCATGCTCTTGAACTCAAGCATCAACCTATTCCTGAAACAATAATGCATTATTTCTGAACAACAGCCAGTACCATCACCCAAGCTATTACTCCTCTCTGCCTTCCACGCAGTAAGTCCTACAAGGCATGGACTCCCTTTATATTTATGTCTTGTACAGCCCCAAGCACACTGTAAGCATTTAATGCATAAAATAAATAACAAAAGACATGCAGCTCTGCTGGAGACAAGAGGGAGCATTGAAGAAGCTAATCAAACTTGTACTGTGAGAGGTGGGGCTTCAACTTACAAAACATTCACAAAAGATAACTGGGCCAGGGAAGAGGACACATACAGCTCTTAATATTGACCCAGCAAATATTCTGGCATATCTTTGATTGAAAGGCCTTAAATAACCTTTGTGAGCACAAAGGCGCTACCCATACATACACAACAGGCATTTTGTTATTCATCTGAATGGCCCAGTTTCCAGATGCATGAGATAACCCTTTAGATGTCAGAGCATTTTTTTTAAGACTTCAGAGAAGTTTACCATTCAATGGTTATTCATCATTCAATAGTTAATTTCCATGGCCTTTATCTAAATGCATCTTTTCACCATGTAACCTCAGCTATGTGTCATCTAAAGCTTTAGGTTTGTCTGTTAGACTGATTTACTGTAAGCACAAAATTTTCCTCATTAGGCAATTGTAGGCTGTGGTAAATTTTCCCTTTTTACAGCTAGGAACTTTTACACTTGTAAAATTTACAGATGTAAACCAAACTTTTCAGCTCTCCAATGATTTTTCAACCACTTTCCTACATCTTTGGCAATGAAATCACTTCTGATGATGTCTATCAGAAGTGTGAAACTGTTTTTGTAGGGATCCTAGTCGTGCTACTAACAGTGATGCAAACTCCCTTCTTCTGTCTGCATGTAGAAATAACTCCACATCAGTTTTAGGGCAGTAAAAATGCTTTACATTTATTTAGCAGTTCCAAATAAGCTTTTGGTTCATGTTTCACCATTTAGTATGACACATGCTCAGCCTTGATCTTGGGCATTTCAACAATAATGTTGCACTATGACACTTAAATGATACAACACAAATATGAAACTGTGGTTTTGCTCTTAGGCGTTTTGTTGTGGGTTTTTTTGGGTGGGGGGTGTTGTTTGTTTGTTTTACTGTTAGAGCACTAATATGCATTAGCAACTCCATTTTTGTACAGACAGGGGAAGACAGTCTATTGTGCTGACAGCAAGTCAACCCAGTCTTCCCCAGCCATGTATGACTTGGCCTGGGGAGGTGACATAACACACAGAGTCTGCTGTCCACCAGGACGTTACAGAGCATCTTTGTGATGTCACTAATGAAAATGCACCATTTCCAGCAAGACATCAAAACCACACCTATCCCATTGACATATTCTTCCTGTTGACTAAAGTTTATCAAACTACTAGAGATTTATCTTCCACGAAAAAAGTGCTGGTTCAAAAAAAATTAGTTCTCATGCTTCAGTTGTTTAAAGTATTGACTTTTTATTATTTTATCTATGATAATATCTGAGGAATAAGTAGGATAATTTAGACCTACAGTAAGAAGCCTCAGGCTCTGAAGTTTTCCCAAAGACATCAAATATTATGTCTTAAAATCCAAACAAATAAAAAAAAAAAAAAATCCCAAAAACCAAGCAAAACCAAGCCTCAACAAAATCTTTTTGTTTATTCAGGTATGCATCTTTTTCCCACAAAGTTACCAGGAAATAAGAGATGCACTTTATTAATCAAAAAGTCCTTTCTCAGATCAGTATTGACACTTTTCCCATTTGAACAATGTGACTCAGCATTTTTTTTATTATTATTATTATTATTATATATACATCATCATATGTGAATCTGTGCTGTACAGAGACCTAGAATGACAAGGCCCTGCCCTGAGGTGTTTGTAAGTTAGATGTACACGTATTTAAATCTCTATTGCTGATACAAAATTCCCTCTCTAAGATGTGACACTGAACCTGAGTCCCTCCGAATAGTCATGTAAGGAATAAACCTTTTGGGGATGAGAGTCAAGAGTTAGCGTCTTTGTTTCACTCGAGCCTAAATTTTATTGTATGGCATTGGACCTATTTAACATGCCATACAGTCTCCAACCATAGCTCCTGCCAGACTTTTGCAATGTTTAAGGACACCGTTAGAGTGATCCTTCCCTTAGCGCATCATCCCAGGATTCAGAAATCAGCAGTCAAGGGTCTTCCTCAGCCTGAGGTCACATGTAAGCCATTGAATTTAATTATTATGACATAATACTAAATTAATTTATGTAGTGCTGTTTCGAACTCATTTATACTTTTTGCTTCCAAGCTCCCCTGTGGCTACAAGTTCCACAAATAAATTATGCACTATGAGAAAAAGTATGGTTTTTTGCTTGTTTTGAACCTATTCTCTAACAATTTAAGGGGCAGTCCATGTCACTTGTTTTGTTACTCTGTGAAATTCATGACTTACAAACTTCAACATCCTACTCTTTGCTCTTTTAAAAGCAAAAAAAACCCTTATCTGTTATGTTCGCCCTAGTCTAGAGCCTGACATTCACTTGTGAACATCTTGGTCACACTTCTCTGGGTCTTTCTAGTTCTATTACATCCTGTGTCTGCGTTAGTAACCAAAACTGGGGAAACGCAGCATGTAAGCAAGCTGCATATGTGAAAAATAGCAACATGACGCTTTTTGCTTTTGCTCTCTCCATTCATTTTCCTTGATAATATTTTAATGGTCATTCCTAACAGACTGATTCTGATGTCCCATCTCACTGCAAAACTCAGCTTGGCCATAACAAGTCTTCTCTTCTACTTATTTGACTTTTACATACCCTGAGATGTGGTGAGATGAAGGACTACTTGAGCCATTGAAGTAATTTTGGGTGTCTTTGCTACTACCTTAAGAGGCATTTCCAGAAATGTTATGAACAGTCAAACAGGGCTCTTACTCAGGATTGAAACCTATAAATCTCCTGAGATTTCTTCTTGCTCCTCACATAATAGTGGCTTCAAGACTGAGAATTGAAGGAGCAAAAGAGGGAAAAAATAAACAGGATTGTGTTTGCAGATGGTGTGCTCTTGCTTACTTTTTCTCTTTTAGCGCTACAGCAGCATAATGATTTCTTTCTCCTTTTTTTTTTTTTTTAACCAGCAAAGTAACAGATTCAGAACCAAACATCCAAACATGACTGGAGTAGTTTCACTCTCAAATGTTCACGTACACGTACCTCTTTCTAATTAGTTTATCAAGTTATAACTTCCTCAACAATCATTTCCTAGCCAAACTACCACAGGACTTTTTCTTCTGTACAAATTGCTGCCTTAATCTGATGAACAGAATCTTTATTTTCACACACAAAAATTGGGGATTTCAGTAAATTTCTTTGAAGCTTACTTTTAGTATATTAAGTTCTATCATCCTCAATAAAGTTATGTAGTTTTTTGTCCTGAAAATACTTCATTGATAGCAATGAACTAAGAAAATAAGAATTGTTCAAAATAGGTAGCTATGCAAGAAACAAACCCAGAGTCTTTAAGTTGAAAAGTGTATCTACTTTACAATTAGATAATTCTTCCAGAGAATATTCTCAATTTTCAAACTTGAATTTAAAAGACTCAAAAGAATCTACCTTTTTGAGAACAAAGCTGTAAGAAATGTTTAGCAAGCCCACATACACACATTCAATTATTTTAATCTTCACTCATAAGTCAATATTTGCAGCACTTAATCATTTTTGATTCCCTTCATTGAACTCCCTTCAATTTATCAATGCCTTTTTAAATACAGATTCTGTAAGATGTAGTGGAGTAATTTTTTATGAAGAAATGAGTGGTCATTAGCAATGTGCTAAAGTGAAAATAAATGTCCAAGATCAGGCATATTTTTGAATAAAGAGTAACTATTGTTTTGTGTTGAAAAATCATCTTTTTCCCCTTCCTGAAAACCAAATAAATCTTTCATTAAAATTGCATTCACCGAACTTCTTGAGGCACTCATATGCATGTGAGATTGGGCTTTTTTCCATGTATATGGCTGGATGTATTTTAATCAGATGACCAGATTTCAATTACGTTGAAGAGTTATGTTTCAATTATGCAGAAAAGTCAAAAATCCCCAGTATCAACAGGCTTTTGGATTGTGTACAATTTTCTGCATTATTTACAGGCTGGCTGGTGATCAAAATAAGTATGAGAAATTAAAATATTGGAAGCAGTCAAGAAAATTGCTTTTGTACATACTGGTCTATGCACATTAAGATAGTCCTGTACCATTCATTCTTTGCTTAGGGATAGCTTGTTATTTCAGTGTGTGAAACAATGACTTTTTCCTCTCCAAGAAGACACATTGAACAAAGGTAACTCATGGAAACTGCTGTGCAACAGCAGGTGGCTGAGATAAGCAGAAGCAGGAGATAAAAATCAGTATCAGTAATAAGTACAGACACCTCTGCATAGTTACCCAAAGTGACACTGATGAAAACCAAGCCTTAGTTAAGATCTGTGAAGGCAGCTCACTACCTTTGTTGAGGAGACACAAACTCATGGTGGTACAGGACCCTATACAACAACATCCAATTCCTTGAAAAGTCAGGCTCCAGTGGTGGAATTAAGCCAATTACATGACTGCTTATGGGATGACTATTCTTTTGGGCTTTCAAGCATTCAGGACGATACATCTGTAAATACATGCATAGTTTACTTGTATAGCTCTCAGTGCTGCTTACTTAGAATAGAAAAATAACCCATTAAAAGAAGTACCAGTGGTCCAGATTAGAGCACAGAATTTGGACCTCAAATTATACTCTCAATTTAAGGAGAGTATACATGACCACAGATATTTTAGATGAACTTGCAAATTGAGACATATCACAGACTGGTGATCTGAATTTGACACATTTGGAACCAGTGGCTTTCACTCCAGCATCTTTGTTTTCCTATATCCAAAGACTCTGAGAGTTTTGGCAAGAAAATCTTTTGCATGAAAGGAGCAGCTATCTTTGCACTCTGTAAACATATTCCTAAAATACATGTTGAGACTTGAGGTCAAATTCACCCATCTAAATCTCTTCACCTCAATTCATCTTAGACTCCATTGGTAACCAGTGGAAAATGATAGGCATTTCTTACAAATGACTCACACCTCAGTCAGCTTATGCTATTGCTGCAGGTGCCTCTCTGTGTGTACTAACTCCAAATAGCACTTGTACTTAGGGGAATCATGTTCCCAAAGTACACGTCAGATAAGTTAACTGGGAAGAACTGAGGTGCTTGTATCCTGTAAACTCACTCGGAAATTCCACCTCTCTTTCAACAGATGATGCAAGGCTGCTACACTTTTCAGCCGAGGTACCGGCTGCAATTATGCCAGCTTTGGCGTTAGGAGCCTTTCTGGAGGCTCCAGGTATCCTGAGTCAAGGTTTTACTAGAGACTAAATGTGATGTTCTCCTCCAGTTTTAGATCTGGCATTTCCCTGTCCTGAGAACTCCTAACAAATGAGAAAAGCACCTCGAGAATTCACTCTTGCACCTCAGTCAGGTATTCACTCTCATGTGAGATGAGATGAATTTTAAAACTGGCACAAGGGAAAGAGGGTCTGTGTGAGCATATAACTACTCACCTAGATATTGCTAAAGCCACTCATGCTTCCTGGAAAAGACTTATTTCTTCGAAGATAGACTATATGCTGATCTGAAATTGGACATGTCTATATTACTTCCTGAAAAACTGCATAGCCTTTCTGAGAGGCATAAATTTCTTTTTTATGACTATGATGATGCAAAGCAATTTTAAATGCCTGGAGGAGAGAACTAGAAAAGATGAATGACAAAGAATTGAATGATTCATTAGACTCAGAAGAAGATTTGATGAGGAATTCTACAATTCTAGACTTTTAATTTAATTGCATCTCTCTCTTCACTTTCACTTTTCACCCTTCTTTACTTTCATGGAGTTTCATAAAAAATATAATTCTAAAGAGGTCCTTATCTTACAGCACCTAGTAAGAAATATAACACTGTTTATTCTGTTTTGACAGTACATTTGAGTTTTGAGGTTGATGACTTATTACACTTCTCAGGTACTAGCTATACCTGTATACCTGGAATGTCCCGATTCCTGTTTCAGTAAAATTATGTCTTTGACATAAATTCCTGACTATTTGTGAACTTTATGACATTTTCTGTGGCTAGGAGATGAGTGCTATGACCTCCCTGCTTATTTGCTCAGGTATTGGCTAAGATCTCTCATTCACATTGCTCCAAGGCACAGGAGTCCTGCTGAAATCAATGGAGCTGTTGAGGATTTACACTCTTAAGCACACTCTTGCCTATCTCTGTATGTAGGTATTGTTGAGGATATTGTTATGGTTTGGATCAAACTATGAAATTCACCATATATAAATTAATCCATAGATTTTTCTTTTTACTAAATATCTGCATATGAGGCTTTGAGTTGTTACAAATTTATATGAGATGAGGTTCTACCCTCCAAATTACAAATGTGATTTAATTTCTCTTTGATTCAATAGGCTTTGATTTTCAGTCTTACTGCATTCCTCTAGCCTGCCTTTTCTGAAACCTGTTCCCTCTACTCTTATTTCAAAGATTTGGTTGATGTCTGTGTTCACTGCTGTTCTAAGGATCACCTTTAAACTAGCTATTCAAACAGAAGCAGCCAAATGCTAAAGGAGACTTTCTTAGCATTGGACAAAATAAATTAATAAATCAGGTATCCTAATTTCATGTTTATGAACTGCAAACAGTTGAGCAGAAGTACAAGTTATTCACATGTTCAAATATTATATGCATAAATTATCCCAAAGTACTCTGCCATATCTGCCACCACTTCTGTGGAGCAAGATGGGAAAGATCTTTCTTCAGAGAAGTGAAGAGCAGGATAAAGGTTTATAGGTCCACCTTGACTTCAACTACTTTCTTAAAAGAGATTTTTGCTGCTCCATGCTGTGTTTCTAAAACACATAGCAACCATGTCTTCTCCTCATTGCCATCTCAGCTCTATACATTTTTCCTTCATTTCCCAGTTTTTCATCTCATACAGAGTATTTTCCTGACAAAATTTATTACTGAAAAGTTGTTGTTTTTTTTTTTTCACAAGTCCTATCACTTACATTTTCAGTGAACCCATGCCACCTGTTCTTACTCCTCAGCAGCACGATTTTACACCACAATTTTACAAGTAGCATGGCGAAGATTTAATTTCAAAGAATTATCTCCTTTGAGGGCTGCAGTCTACTTCCACTACATCAAAATGAAAAGATTATAAAAATTATTAATGCCCAGAAACACACATAAAGTTCCTGTAAATTCATTAGTAATTTCATATCAGGTATGAGAAAAAAAGGAACAAATAGTTACTTCAACAATGACATTTTGTTTCTGAAACAGTTCAACAACAGAATTGGGGTTTTTTGACTATTCTAATGTCAACCGCTGGCATGTAATTCTCTGTCCTCCCATTACTATATTTAGGTAATTCAGAAAACCATTGGCTTGACAATTTTATCCCAGACCCTATAAATATGTTTTCTCTGTATGACTCAATATTAGGTGCTTATGGAAGTGCATGCATCATTAAGAGTGCATGAGGACATCTATACAAAGAGACATAACTCTCTAAGTACAGATATAGGAATAGGTTTAGCTATAAATATTATTAAATCATTCAAATATTTGTGTGAAATGAACCTAGGAAGTAGCTCTTATATTTACCTATTTTAGCTAGTGATTAATGTTACAAATTTAAAAATGCATTTGCAGTTGTTTACTATTTCACAACAGATGTATTATCATTACAAATGTCTGTAGTGAAGCCCATGTATGCAAGTGTCATGCTCTTTGCCATTCTAGGAAAAAAAACTCATTTCAAAGAAAAAAATTGCTGTGATACTGTAATTCCTTTGATTAACAAACAAACAAACTAAAAAGACAAAAACCCAAACCAAAACACAACCCAGGAAAAAAGCGCATCCCTCCCTCTTATTCTAAGATATGCTCAACTTGAAATAAAATTTCACAACTCTAACTATGAGAAAAAGGTGGCACTTACACAGTCACTGTATTCGGATCAATATGTTCTTATACCCTCAAGAGAGGCGACAGGCAAATTTGGGTGAGGAAGAAGAAAACAAATCTAAAATTCTCCCTTGACCACGGAGGTCAGAGCTCTTTTATCCTCAGCAGAGCATGTTCAAATGCAAAAATGTGAGTCCCTTCTCCTAATGCACTGAACACTAATCTGCCTGTACAACAGACTAGCTCCTTCTATATAAACGTTAAACATTTATTTGTATTTTGCATAAATAGAAACAGAAGTAGTGCTTCTAACATCTGTCATTGCTGGAATAATCATGCTGCTGTACAATTATTATGTTGGGATCCTTTTACAAAATGAAAACAGCATTCATTTGCAATTATTCATTACAGTAAGGCCCACTCTCCTCCTGTGACTGTTATTTAAGAAGTAACAGCTCTCTCATTTTCACTGACTAAAACTGGCTTATCAGTGACCTTTTTGCTTACAGATATATTTTCCTCTGGGTCAGTCAAACATAATTTTAAGAGGTTGCATTGCATTATACTATAAATAAATTACATCAACTGCCTGCAGTTAAATGCACTTTAAGGAGTAGTTAATGCACTACTGCAGTGTGACAAATTACTCCTTGTGCTATTATTTCAGATTCACACAGGTTAGGATTACTCCTCTGTCTCCTCCCATTGACATGATCCCATAACAGGATGAATGTAGATGAACACTAAACATTTAAACAATAAACAGGGAGAGAGACAGACAGACAGAGAAAAATAAAGAGTGTGGGAATATTAATGAGCAGAGGAACTTCATGAGGACTGCAATGAGATGAAAGCAACGTTGCTATTAAGGAATATTTGCACTCCTGCCTGTCTATCACAAGGCCAAATCTTTAGAGAAGGATTTTTCAGCATGATACAAGATGTTATCAAACGCTGTTGTACAATATTTAGTCTCAAGGGCTGTCTTAAAAGAAATGGCAGCAACTATAAAACAAAACAACACACTACCACCAAAGAAAAGTGGAAAGCGAGTGCAGCAAAGGGTTCAAGTTTGATGCACAGTTATTATCACAGCTCTGCTTTTCCATTGAGCTGATTTTTATCTGTACTGGATATCACTGAAAAGTATACTTTATGTCTATACATGTTTGTGTGTGAATGTGCATTTCCTCTCTAAAAGCAGACCGTGAAAGTGTGTGTGGGAGGGGGGAATTGTGGGGTGGGAAGAGAGGGTATAGAATTGAATGCAGGGTGCCAAGATGGAAATTATGTTTGTTTTCTATCACACCAGAGATGCACCATTCCAGCTTTTGTCCTTCAAAGCTGTGAGAGACCACGCTTTAATGCCTGCAGGTTGACCATGCATTGTTATTATACAGTCTTCATGTTCACATCATGTGTCATCTGACCAAAGGAGAGTCTACAAAGTGAAAGCCTCATGCAAAATTTATGCTTATATGGCTGTTTCAGTCAGTGTAAAAATCAATACTGCAGGCTTGATGCACAGAAATGACTGAGTGCTCTCTGACTGACACTAAAAGCACTGGGAGATTGAGGGCCTGCATTTGCCGTTCAAGGAATTGAGTGTATTAGAGCTCTTATAATAGTCTGCTCACCTTATATTAGCCTTTCTTTGGGATTATTTTTTGATAACAATTATGATTGTGGGGTTTAAGGCAATTACACTATTACAAAGAAAAAGCTGCTTTTTATGTCCTGTAAATCTGTCATATATTTCACACCACAACTGCTTTCCAATTATTTTGTTACAATGCACTTTGGAAGCAAAATGTCCTAACTGATATATATTAGTCCTTTATGTTTTATAAATAAAAATCAAAGCTGTAGTGTAATCCTTCAAAAGAAGCTTCACAGTTTCCCTGATGTTATTTTAAAAAGAGTAAAATGCAATGTGTGTTGTAAGTCATAAAAAAGACATACACAGGACTTGTTTTTATATAGAAGTACAACACAAGCCAGGGATATTGTACAGATTGACTACTGTAGCTCAAAATGCTAATACTGCCTATTAAACATGGATGGAGATGGTCTACAGAGATGGAGCATAACAAAAGAAAAGAAACAAAATCTATCTGCTCAGAGGTTCTTTAGAAAAACATTTTCAAGATGTAATTTTATATTAGAGTTAACATCCTGTCATATTGACTCAAGGAATTGGACATAGAAGAGGGTATCAGACAATAGACAAAATTAATGTTTGAGATAAAAAATAAACAATTGCAATCAATTTTAATTACATATATTCCCTTCATGAAAATTAGCTCTGGTCAGAACAGGAATGTACTACAATTGTGTCATGGTAAACACACAAAAATACTTTATTAGACAGCATTACAAGATGATCAGCAATGTCTTCTACTTCTATTATAACTCATAAAAATGAGCAAAATTATAAATACAGATTATAAGAAAGGATTAAGAAATACATGCTAGTAGGTTTAGAAATCCCTGAATTCCATAGCAATAGTTTTACAAAATACACTTAACTCCCATATTTAGCTTTTTGACATCTATACACAGAGGTGGGTAAAAAATATGGCCCTTTCTAGTAATAAACAAAAAAAAAACTGATGAAAACACAGCATGCCAGCTGTCTTGCAATGCCTTGGTGTTTTTACACTATAGAAATACAGTTTATACTATCTAGATGAATTCTTACAAATTAAAAATTGCTACCTCTGTAGCAGAGCTAATGTTACCTGCCAGCAGCTAAGTACAGACTATTTCCACCCCAAATTTTTCACAAAGTTGTGTCTAATAGCTAAACAGGGCCATGCAACTGAGTATCCTGATTACTCCTCTTCTAAAGCAAAAAAAAATCTGCTACTAGGGCATGTGAATTTAAAATAGAATTTGCCATCAAGTTTCTGTATTTTTGTGCGGATATGTAGTGGGGGTGCATGACCCTTTTGAGTTCAGAATGCCTAAGAAACATCTGTCATCCACAGAAACTGGACTGGCACAGCTGTAAACCAGCTCTAAAACCCCATTCAATATGTGCCATACAGGCACCACTTCCAGGACTTGAGACAATCTGCTTTCAGGGACTTCATTAAAAATGCTGAAGTGGCCAACTTCCACCAGATCAAGGTCCCCCATTTTGGTTTTTGGTCACACTAATCCTCTACCTGAAATGAGCAGAAAATTTGTCTGTGGAATGACTGAACTGATTGGTGCCCTCCTGGAGCACAGAAGGAACAGGTACTGGGCTAATCATGCAACTGCAATAAACCTATTTGAGCAATGGAAAGGAGAGTCAGTGAACACATTTTGGTGAGAGGATGAATTTTTCTCTGCTTGCTGTGAGAAGATGGAAGGAAGAAGGAAGGCTGACTC
The DNA here is from genome assembly GCA_013397195.1 of Hylia prasina. NCBI lineage: Eukaryota > Metazoa > Chordata > Aves > Passeriformes > Sylviidae > Hylia > Hylia prasina. The sequence goes on from VYXD01003841.1 coordinate 226,930, forward strand.
AGAGAGTAGATAGCTGATTGACACCTGGTAAGAATTAGTCAGTATAGAGTCACATTGTAGCTCTATTGGAGACCGTCAAGCCTACAGTGTCTCTGAACAAATGCTGAAACCAACTTCTTCCTGCTGATTGGGGAAAAAAGCCCTACAGGGAACAGAGACACTGACAATACATCTTAGAGTATGGATTCTGTCATATAAATCCTTATCTTGCCCATTTTTTCTACCACCATCAGGAGAGGTTATGCACACATCTAGCAAGACAGAAGAAAATGTGGGATAATGCATTTCTTCTACCTACAGAAGTTGTAACCAACAGGACAGAAAAAGGCCTCAGAGTTTGAAGATATCTTCTGGTAAACACCAGGTGTTTCTGGGTTTGGTTGGTTGGTTTTGGGTGGGGTTTTATTTGTTTGTTTGTTTTCTTTGTTTGTTTGTCTGTTTGTTTTTCCTGGGTAAGGAAACCTTGACTAGAAAGAAAACAGCACCACAACGGTGAAAACAGCCATTTTAGCTCTGAGTAGAGGAATAAGAGGACTGAGGAAGAAGACTGATTTCAGGCTCACAGATGACTATTGCTGGAAGGAATCAACACCATCTTATTTACAAATTAGTATATTCATCTTAGTTTTCATGCCTCATCAGGCATGCAAAATTAAAGAACGAAGTCTGTGTACAAAACATTCTCATAAGGTGGAGGTGTCTCACCATGAGAGAGATGCTGAGATGAAAACCCACAGCTCTGTTTTCACCCTCTCCTACAGGGTGAAATAACTGTTTCCCACAGGAGAAACAACTCCTCTGGCTTCAGTCAGTTCACCTGTAGATTCATTAGCCACTTACAAGATTTGACTTAAAAAAGATGACAAAGCCAAACTAGCAAAAATTCCCCCTGAAAGGAGTCCAAACTTCCAGGTCCAAGGTAACTGAGGAGAAAACATGGCTGACTGTTTCTACAGCATGGTCCTTTCCTCATTTGTACCATATTAAAACCCATTTGCTATCCCCATTAAAGAAACAGCTATGATTATCTCTGCTCAAACCCAGAAGTTCCCTCTCCTAGACTTTCTATCTCCAAAACAATCTAACAAAAATGACATATTAAAAACATATTGCAAGAAATGTTTTAGCACCTGAATACTGAAAAGTAACAGAAACTAACTAGTAAAGGTTACTTTTTTTCAATACCTCAAAAGATTCACAGGTTTTTCTCCAAGCATCTTAGGGTTTACTAAGAAAGTATCTCCTCATCCATAGACATGGAAAAAGTGTACGCTAGTATCTACAAATCTATTCCATTGTCCCCACATTTATAATGTTTTACTAGCAAATTTTGGCCATGTAGATAGTGAACTGAGAACTTGGCTTACTATACAATAGCTTGCTTTTCTTTCATTGTGAGCTGCTCTCATGCACACAGCTAGAACTGGGAGCTGCCCAAGACGAGAACAATTGTTTTAATGGCATTTGTGAAGGCTCTAGCATGTGAGGTCTTTGATCAGTTCCACTAAGTGCTAGGGACGTACAAATAAACCCAAGTGCTACCACATCTACTTGAACAGTTAAGCATTAATTAATGTGAAAGATACTTTAAAAATGCAAAGAAAAAACCAAAACCTATAAACTGTCAAAGTGCAGAGCTATAGCAGGAAGAGAGCATATAGCAAGAAAACAAGGAATTACATACATAGTGTATTTCAGCCTGTTAAATGAAAAACCTGAAAATTTTGGAAAATATTTAAATATATGCATATACACATAAGAAATTTAAAGATAGATGAGGCTAATATGTATATCTGCTACTGTCAATAATCATTGCTGATGTGTCCCTAGAACAGATATAAGTAGGTGACCTGAAAGTGAAGGCAAGAATAATACATCCATGCATAAGTGACTGCTAATTCAGAAGATGATACTCAGTACTTTTTACAGTGGTATTTTCATTCTATATAACAGATTGACCAAAAGAAGGGAGAAGATAGGAGCAAACTTATAGGGAATGAGCAGACCATAGGAGCAAACTTATAGGGAATGAGCAGACCATTAATGATATGGAACAGGAACATTTGCAAACGATTGGTAGCAGTGCAAGGCTTCTCAGGAGACCAGACTGAAAAGTATATATCCAACAACTGAGCTCAGAAAGAACATGGAGCTTTAACAGGGTATGTTAGGAAAGGGAGAAGGAAAATTACCTAAATATGGAAGATGATGCAAAAGAGTATTACTAATGCTAGAGAGCAACTATGGGAAGTTTTGGGTAAAGCTTGTACTTACAAGGGAAGAAATAGAGAAGTCAAAGACAGGTTAAATGACAGACTAATGAAGGAGATGCTGTTGGAAGTGACAGACAGTGGTGAAAGCTGAGACATCTCTGGAAAAACAAAATGCCAGAAAGACAATCCAAAACAGCTTTGGGGGAGTCAGGGGAGGATGGATACACCCATAAGTCGCCACTGTGGAGACTCTAAGTGAAGCTATGTGTCCTACAGTGACATTATGATGCTTGTATCCCCACATGTTCTGTTTATGCTGGATATTAAGTTCTGCACCTTTAAGCCTGGTTTTGCGAGTGAAGTGGGGGAGAGCAGAAGTGCACAGTTTATCTTCAGAAACTGCACTCGCTCCCCTGCATCCTTTACACACAGACTGTGTTTGTCTGCAGCACAAACATGCTGGAGAGAGCTCTCCTTTGCTTTCAGCTAGGTTTTTTTAGTTAGCTGAGGGCAGAAGTTTTTTGGAACTGTTCAGCTATTGTTCAGTCCAGGAACACCAGGACAATGGTCCAGTGGTCCTCCAAGCTGTGTCATGGCCAGGACAGTGGGTCCAAGCCCCAGGAGACTGAGAGAGACAAAAACATAGCCACAGAAAGGACCGACTCTCTCTTTGATCCACACAAGGACAGTCTGAATTTGCCATCTCTTCAGAACAATGAGAGGTTTTATTGTTTAATATTATTCATTTCTCATGTTTGTGAGTACTTTGCTTGTTAAAATAAACAGGTGTTTTCTGCTTCTCTCGAAGGAGATTTTTCTCCTGAACAGGTTGGGGGAGGGGCAGCTTAAATTTGCTTTCTACAGGAGACCACTTCAGAAGTTTCCTCCCAAAATTTGCGCTAAACCAGGATGCTATGTCAAAGATATGCTGAAGTCAGCATAGCTTTCAAACAAACAAAGAAACAAAGAAACAAATTTAATAATTAAGGAGTATTTTGTGTTATCTGTGTAAGAAAAATAGGGTCATTACCTCAAAGAAGCTCAGGTTTTGTGTTGATATTATCCACAGAAGAAATGTAGTATATTTATTGTTTATAGCATCAGGTTTGAAGCAAATTCAATGAGAAACAGTTGAACAGGCTATGTCATTATAAACACAAATATATTCTGTACAGTTAAAAAGGTATGCGTGTGTGCGGGACTTATCAGAGATGTGAAAGAGGGCTTCTTTTAACTTTGTCATCTGTTTACTTACTCTTTATGGTATAATTCTGTTTCTACTGAGTGAATGCAACCAGCTTATTATTCTGCATGATCTTAATGATGGGTTTACTTTGTCTTGCTTTCCTGCTTAAGAACATTAAAAAAATAGTTACTTGACAATAGCCACTGACAAAGCTGGAAAACATAACTTCCAGTGTGGTTCCCTCATGTAAGTTTCTTGTGTGGAGTCCTATTAGACTGCTAGCCTTAATTATGCTGAGCAGTGCCACACAAAAATCCGGAGGATAATAATATTATTCATTGAAATACAACTCCACATAGCAAACACAAGGTATTCTAGAGCAGCAATACTCAACAGGTATTAGAGGCATAAAAAGCCTCCCTCACCTCACTACCTGTGAACTAATATAATTTAACACTTTACAATATTAACTGAAAAAGGAGAAAAATATGCTGTTATAAAAACAAGGATCTTGCAGCTAGAGGA
>VYXD01003841.1:230864-292945 GCA_013397195.1 Hylia prasina
GGAGTCTGCAACTAGAGGATTCGCCCCCCCCCCCCCAAATTTAAAGGCGTCACCTTGTGAATGATGCACCCATGCATCTGAAATAATTTTTGAATATTCACAAAACTAATGCCATTTTTTCTGTTAAATACATAATTTTGAAACATAATACACATATTTACAGGGATGCATGTTTGTTGATCTAATGGATTGAACATGAACAAGTGGAAACAAGTTTGATTGGCTATACAATAAAATACACTGATAATTAGTTGAATCAAGAATTCAAAGAAGTCAACAATCATTATCCAATTAACTTTCACTTCTTTTGTAGTTGGAAGGAGACAGTGACAGCAGAGATGAGCTACCGTGATACTCCTGAAAGGCCATTTGCTTTTGACAATCAATATATCTCACCAAGTTTGAAAGTGTTTTTTCTTAGGGATAAGTTACAAATAAGAGAGGGGTGGCAAAATAACTTAAAGCTATATTTTTTTTCAGATTTCCATTCAGCAGTACAATAATTTGTTAATTTAATGCTGAGCACTTCTTCAGAGGCATAATTCTAAGTACTATATTTCAGAGAGAAAATTAAAGTGATTATTCCCTTTGCGTTTCCCTCTTCAACACTTTCTGGAATATATAGGGCATTTCTGAGGCAATCAGAAGGATTTGTGATTTGTTGGCCGTTGAGTGCCACTGTGCTACTGCCACTTTGAAAACCATCCCACGTGGAAGTCTCTCCTATCCCATAATTACCTAACTCAAATTTGCCTGTGAGCAGAACAGGGTACTTCAAATCACTGCACCATTTTTAGCTTGTGCTTTTCCTTTCAACAACCCTAAATCTTAGTCTTCTCTCCCTTCTAATGTATTGTTGATGTATCACACTATCCCAAATGCTTATTTATGAGAAAGCCACCAGCTTCCTCTTCATATTCCTCTTTCTTGGCTCCTCTTTACCCATAGTAGTGCTTTTATGTACTCCAAGGGAAAGCTGACAAAATATAATGTAGTTACAACTTTATCTCCTTCCAACTATCAGTTTTTATTTGTTGTACCACTTGTCCCATTAACTAGATCTTCTGTCCTCATTGGAGATATCTTCATTGCCATTTTTTCATCACCTTTCATGTCCTGATAGCTTTCCTTTTTAAAATACTAATTTGCTTTATTTTTAGAAAAATAAACATAAATATAAATATGTCAGTCAATCTTTGTCCTCGCATGACACTACAGCTACTGCTCCAGCTGTCTTCTTCAGTTAATTAATAATTAAACATATATTCACAATCACAGCCTAAAGTTGTTTACTATTTTCACCATATACCTTTACAATGCATCATTTACACTCAACAGAATTTGTTCATATTCAGTGCTCCGTCCCACAGCACTTCACATCTCACATTTCTAAATGCTTCATTGACATGCCTTGCAGAAGATCCTTCTAATTCCTCTTCCAGCTTTCTATAACAGTTTCTTCAGATCTCATTCCTGGCCCTCATAATATTTTATCTGATTAATCTCAAAGACATCAATTCTGTCTATATGCTGACAGCAAACAAATCTGCATGTCAGTCAGTTTCTTTAAACATAGCTGATTTTAAGATTCTCCCTAACTACTTTCATAGCCGAAATTCTTGTCCAAATTCCTATGACATCTTTTTTTTTCTTTTTTTTTTTTTTTTTCTCTCACAAGAAAATAACTTGCTCTTCTTTTATTCTTTTAGAGTTGTTGCTGGTTCTCCAAGGCTATTTGAGATGTCTCTTCATATCATTTAGTTCACTCATCCTTTTTTTCATCACATCAAACAGAAGTTACTTCTTTTCATTTTCAAGGATTTGTATTGCCCACCTCTGCCTTTCCTCTTCTCCCATTATTTCTCATTTACTCATCAAGGACAGACAGCACATATTAAGGCTACACTGACCACTACTGCTTTACTGGTTTTTGTATTCGCTGTCTGACCATATTAATCTCTGGTCTTCTGCATTACAAGCAGCTTTGGGAAGCCTACTAGTTCTGTATTTTTTGTGGACAAATGGGATGGGATACCAAGAATGATGGGATCTCAGTTTGTTCATTAGGCACCCATCAAACAAATTATAAATGACTAAGAGAGCAAAAAAATATCCATAATTTTTTGCAGAGACACACCTATCTAAGAAATCTACCATGACCAAGAACAAGTTGAGGGCAAGCACTGCCTCACTGCTTTGTGGGAACAGAATAATAAAGAGATGTTGAAAACCCTTTAATAGCCTGGTAAGTTTAATAGCTACCTTTTAAGGCAGCTACTTAACAAGTAAGTTTAATATCTTACCTTTTAAGTTTAATAGCTGTTTTCAGAAGTCAAAGGGAAATCTTTACCCTAAACTAAAACCTTGAGCAAAATTGCTATAAGGTATGTTGAACCATGTAAAGTTAGGACTGATCGTGCATTGTGTTTCTCTTTTTTGTGTCCTCAGCCTCACAAAAAAGCACAAGGGAACACAACTACCTGTAACCAAGGGTTGTTCTCCCTCTGAATACTTTTGCTGGGACTGCAGCCTATTGCTCTGCTTTTGCCAAGGAGCTCTGCAGTAACAGAGTTCTTTCTGCTTTCCTGCTTCTTCAGAACTTTCTCTGAACTTGAAGTACTTCAAATCTAGGGCATCAACACAAAACATTTGTCTCCAGAAACAAGTCAAGGGTACAGCAACTAAAATTAAGGCAATGTTAAGGAATATATGACACAGAATGAGAGGTCCATGTCTTCTTTAATGGATATTTATTTTTAAGAAACAACTGTTGATCCTGTGAACGCCATTCTTTCTCAGGATGTTTCCTTTCTGTGAATGTTTTTAGACTCCGAGTGTGAAAGGGAAGAAAATATTGTGTGGAAAGGAAGGGGATCACTTCAGAGGAATAGGTTTGGAGGCAGATCTTGGGCTCTCTTGCTCCCTGATTTCTCAGAATCTTAATTTCCTCAGCAATGAAATGTCTATAACATTATTTAATACTGATATTATTGGTGTTAGTGCATGTTTAGATGGCAAGATACAAATCATGGCTACTATTTCTACACAATAAAGCCATGGTTGCCTGCTTTTTTTACATTTTTTTTCTTAATGTAGCTATGCACAGATTTTCTTCAAAGACTACCTTTAAATCTACAAATCACAATAAAATCAACTGTCCTATTAACTAGGCTTGGATATCTTTCAGGAGAACAAATGAGAACATCACTGACTAAAGTATCTCACCAGTCCTTCCCCCATAAAACATATGAGTTTCTTCCTGTCTTCTATACTCATATTAAATACAATGTGTTTTATGAGCAGCTTGAAAAAAGCAAAGTGAATGAGCATCTTTTACCACTTTAGCAGCATATGGAAAAAGCTGTCAAGGCAAAGAAAGTGAGGCATGTTCAACATGAGAAGAAATTATTTCTATTCTCTGTTGATCCCTCAGTGTGCTGAGCTCATCTGTTTGGTATTGGAAAAGCCATAGCTGCTTCCATTTCAAATAATTCTAAAGCAATATATATGTCCTTCACTGTAGTTGGTTTCAGCATGACCTGAACTTCTTTATTAATCACTTTGCATCAGATGGCTTCCTGAAAACTAAATGCAGCAAATATTTGTCTTCTTGCATTGACCTGAAGTACCTGGTCATGAAGAAACCCAAGTGATATTTTTTAATTGTGAAACTATCTGTTCTTGTGCAAAGCTCTTGTATAAAATGGATTCCATCTCCAAATTCCATAATTTAAACACTAGAGAAGTACATCATGAAAATCTAGAGTCATACAACCAATATATAATGACCCCTTTATCCAGCATTTTTTTTCATCCATGAGCTGAAGGAATAAAAAGTAATCTTAAAAAATAGCTAACATAATATGCAGCCTGCTTATAGAGATAAGCATAAACTACTTAAAAAGTTTTAATTTCAGCAGTCCATTGAAGCTTAGCAAATCATCCAGTTCTATAGCAGAAACTTAAGAGTGTCTGTCCCTGCAGTGTCCTGGCAACTGCAAATGGATCTACATGTACAATTCTAAAGAGCAAGTCCTGAGTTTCAATCTCTTTATCACTGAGTTTTAAATGGGAAAAAATACTGGTATGTTTTTAAATAAACCTTGCAAACTTCTTATAAATCAATTACAGCTATTAGCTTCAAATGTAGAGCTGGTGAGTCATACTGAAATTGTGACCTATTTGTTCCTATGAAGAGATATAGATGTGAATGACAGTAAAAATCATCTTGACATGAAGTTTTAGACCAGCTAAATCATTTGTGATCATAGATCATTTGTGCAGCACCAGTTCTACTTCCTCCATTTTTCATCCGTTGTTTACAATATATGCTGACTCCATAAGGAAATTACTTGATTTCAGAAGTTTTAATTCTCTTCATCTGGGTGAATTATGACTGCAAGATGTCCACACATTTCTTATTCAGATCACTTATATCTCAACATTTTGTATTTCATACACCATGATGGTGAGTCCAAATGGGGACTCTGGTGGGAAACCTCTCAGCTGAAGGAAACCTGTTTTGGAGATTCCATTCTATCACTTTACCTGGTGTTTTTTCTAAAAAGTACAAAAACCCCTAACCCTCTATGCAGATTTCTTCCCTATCCCCAATAAGATGGGATGACATCTGGGTGTCTTTTGCATTTTTGTTCTTCTCCATCTCCCTCCTGTGTTCTCCCCAGAGAGATCTCTATCAACTCTGATAACCTAGTCAAATTACAGATTATGTAATAAAACTCTGTTTAACAAATTCTTCTTCAATTGTAGTTCAATGCTAGGACACAATGTCAGTGTGAGCCATTAAATGCTTCTCCCTCTCCCTAGAAATTGACATACATAAGAGATGGTTGAGGTGACTCTTCTATGTACAGTTGTTAAAAGTTGCAGTATAAAAGGCTCTATATAAATTTAAGACATACTTTTTCGTAGTCCACTATTTTAGTGAAAGGTTGTAATTAGTGTAAGCATGGCTTAATATAAAAAAGAGCTTTGCATTCAGCATTTTACATGCAACATCTTTACAAAATGTAGATTACTTCATGTTGAAATAAAAAGCTGCATGTAATGAAATATTGTGATCATGGTCTGAAGAAGCTTTGAAATCTTCTGAAATTACTGAAATTAGGGAAGCTTGACCTGCTCTTCTAGGAACAGCTAGTACATCAGATAGACTTGATTTTATTTGACCTTAAATTTCTTGTAATTGTTTTCTTTCTAAAGAAATTCTAAATTCCTAAAATGTTAGATGATTTTATTGGTGTTGTTGTTCTGGTTGTTTTCTAAATCAAATTTTGTTTTATACAAGATATGATGAAAGTTTAAACCAGAGAGAAATGTCAGAGGAGCAGAAGGTTCTTAGCAATGCTGGATCTTTCAAGCCTGTGATTTATTTGCAATGTAATTCAATTATTAAAAATAAACAGTATTTTTATATCTTTCAATTTTGCTATACACAAAATCACAAAAGCCAGATATTTTTTCTATTAGCATTTGATAGCATGTGGTTACAGAGGCCATAAAAAAATATAAAGGGCACTTACAGTCTTAGTATAAACTATGATTAATTTTTATTAGGATGATACATTTATATATTATAAACTGATGATTTATTTGTAGATTTTTTTTCCTGCAAGTTGAGTAGTTTCCCTTCGTGGAGAATACAGAATTGTATATGAGATATTTGAGTGTCTAAAACGATGTATGATAAATGAAGTAGCATGCTACTTATACGCTTATCATGTTCCTTGACTAGCAACAGGTTCAGCAAAGGGCACAGCCAGTAAATGAAATTTTCCACCAGGACAATATATCATCACAAGAAATGTATGCGCTGGAAACTTACAAGCTTGCTCAAGATGCGGACAAGGTGTGAAATGGCAAAAAATGAAAAGCAGAAACAGCATATAGTAAATTTCAAATTCAGCTGTATTTCCATATTGGCTGAGCATGGTGCTTTAACTATTTGAAGTCATGCATTTTAGAAAATGATAAAAACATACACGTAAACTTAGCTCAGTTTTAAGGCTAGGATAAATTTCCTTCATTAGATATCCTATAACTTCTTTTGAGAAAAGAAACTGTAAAGAGAGTAATCTACTGAGAGTATTTTTTTAATCCCCTTCAGAGTCAAAATATAAACCAACATCTTTAAATGCATATTTCTTCCTCAGAGTTACAGGCTGAAAATATGCTCCAGGAAACGTTTATCATAACCTTCAACAATCTGTGGAGATACTAATTAAAAATAATGATTAAAAAACAGGAAAAAAAACCCAACAGTGTCTGTATATTTCCCAGTGGAATTCAGTTTGTTTACAAAACATTTCATAATAAGAATTTTTGACATATAACCATTGAATCCTAACAAACTATAAATACTCCTGTCTTCTTGTAAGAAGGTACACCAAATACCAAGAAGAAATTTCTTGGCATTCTGGTAGTAGGTGGAAACATGGCTAAAAATATATTGAAAGTGTCTGTTTTTTAGTTACCAGCTGTACAGCCTCACTGAAGAGAGATGAGCCTTGGAAAACGTGATCAGGTTCTGCAATTCTGTCTTAAAGAGGCTTCTGAAATGTCTTGAAATTTAATTGCTGCACTGCAAGAAATCAAGCATAATGACATTGCTTGTGTTTATGTATTATGGTAGTGGCTATATTTATATGCTGAAACAATTTTGTAAACTGAGTTGTAGATACCACCCTTTATGCCCTTACCAAATAAAGTACACCTCTAGAGAGATTTGGCTGATTGAGTTTTACTAAATGTGCACCATAATTTTAAAATCAGCAGAACATAGTTTAGGCCCTAACGTCCTTCTATTGCCCCTTTTTTTTTTTTAACCAGAAAAGTCCCTCACTCTAATATATTTCTTCATCTTGCTTCCAATTAGCAACCCTTCTCCAACACCCCACTGAAAAAAACAGTAAAATACATTTATGGTTACACTAAAATATTTCTTTCATAAATATTCTATTCCTTGCAATGTATTTTGGGATGGATTTCTTGTTTCCACAAGCTGAATAATCACCACACTATTCCAAAGATGAGTGAGGAAAAGTCAAAAAGAGAAACACAAAAAGAAGCAATATTTCTTTAACAAACAGGAATCATCCCGGCTTCTGAACATAAATTTGCTGTGTTCACTCTCTAAGCTATACAGCCTTTCCTAGTGGCAGAGTGATACCATTTAACCAAGGATTTTAACTGGAGAACAAAACATGCCTCCAGAGACAATATGTCTCACATTCCCGTTTTTCACTCCCTGTGTTTAGGGCCTCTGTTTTATCACCACAATGGCAAAATTTTGACCAGAATGGTATCAAAGGAAATTCTATTCCATCCAATAGGCCCAGGACAGGTCTTCACATTTTTGCTTAATTCCAGCCTTTAATCATTTAGGTTCTTTGGCTTTATGATTAATATTTTTCTGCCTCACTGACTATTGTGCCTCACACCCTATAGGATTTAATGTTTCTCTGTTCATCTCAAATCCAGATTTAGTTTTCCTTTTTTGATTTTCTCTAACCTTTTCTCTTTATAATACTAACTCAGAATCAAAATTTTCCTGCTTAGACAGACCTCTTCTTTTTGGAGCACTATGAATCAGTCTAAAACATACACATACAAAAGCCCATGAGAACTATTTGTGTAAATAGGCAGAATTCAATGAAGTGCATACTCTCTCTAGTACACAAGACTAGACTCAGTCTAGCCTTAGACTTCTGGAAATTGAGCACCAAATTACCAGTTTCAGCAACAGCAGTCTAAGGACTAATTCTCAAAGTATAATTAGTTTTGCAACTCAGAGGAAAATGAGACCACTTGCTGCAAGCCTCCACTTTGTATCCTTTACTGTCTCTCACAGGTCTCATGATCTTTGCGATGTCTGGAACAAAATACCTAATCTGCATGGTTGATGTCAAATGACAAGGGTTTATGCACTGTCTGGTTAACTTCATCACTAGGCAATGACTGCTGTCTTCCAGGGGCAGGCTCAGTGTCATCACTAACATAAGGAGACCCCATGGGCTCTGTGACCATTTTTAGAGTGTTGATATTTCCTATGCCAGCTGGTTTTGCCACTGTCCAAGTCCAAAAATTGAGGCATTGTAGTGCCTGAAAGCCACTCTCTAGTTCTGAAAGCCAGGCCCTCACATTTATTCAAAGAGTAGTTTCTTCACCGTTATTTTTCTATTCATTTCTACCTTTTTGGACAAGTGGCATATTATCAGTGCCAATTGTTTCTCATTGCCTTGTTAGATGGATTGCAGCTTCCATTAATATTATCTTCCATGTAGTTTCTGTTCTTTCCTCCTTTTCTTGTGCTTGTTTTCTTGTTCCATAATATTCTGGTATTCTTTCATTTAACTTACAAAATTGACATTCTGTATAAATATAGGAAAATATAGATCTCATTCATTTTCTTTCTGTTTTACAGAGCATAAGCAGACCAGCAGTTAACCTAATATCATCCTTCTACTTGCCACCCTTCTCAGGTGTGTGAATTAAGGTAAAGACAATTGAACTTCATCACTGCTGCCATGGCAAAATGCAACATGAACTACTTAAAATGTTTCAATTTTTTTTAACATATTGTCAGGTATCAAATCTTTTGGAAGGATAAGAATAAGTCCTGTAAGGACTGTTGAGGATAGTTGACACGCTTTATTTTATACTATTTTGCTCTGCTACTTCAATACCTTTCTACCAGATTGTTCCTTCTGAGACAAATAATATACTTATCACTATAAAACATATTATTCCATAAATTGTCATGTGGGGAAACAAAGGATCTTAATTAAGGGAGACAGCAATGATTCAACTTCTATATCTGGTTTCAAAAGCTTGGGGACACTTTCCTCTTAGTCTACATGGCACTGTAGTCTCTAAAGGAACCACTTAATACTTATGTGACTCCATACTGCTTTTTCCTTAAAAAGTCACCATTCTTATCTTACTTTGGCACTATGTACACTTGTCTTATGGGCATAATTAGTAAAAAACCCAAGCAAATAAAAAATGCCACATACCTACAAGAAATAAGTGCTGGAAAATAAGTTTACAAAACAATTCTCTGTTGCAAACTGTAGAAATTAACAAACTGCTCATACAACTGCCATATTTAATCCTGCTCCTACATGCTGTACAGATACTAGGTTTATATTCCAGGTTCTATGTTCAAAGCAACACTAAAGCACCAACATTTCCAATTTTTGGAAACTTTCATAGTTTTTTCTATAAGCGGTTCTCCTTTTCTACAGAACAAAAGATGGCCAGGATTTTTGTCAACTAGCAGTTTTATGACTCAGGACAGGACAACTCACACTGACCTTAAGGAGCTCTCTTGTCTGTGTGGAGAGCCATGGGAAAACATCAGAAGCAGCAAATGCATTTAAGAAAAGATCTATTTTTATGATATCTTCTAACTCCCTGAAGATATTATGAGGAATCATCAACTAATAGTACTACTTGTACATAACCTTGTCTTAGGTTATGGAAGCAAAAAATTGTATTCTATTTTCATCTGCTGAAAGCAGTTGGGGAAATGTTTTTCTTTTATCTCTTGTCACTCTGGGTGGGGGGGCAGATGCCTTTCTGATAATGGTTCAGCAGTTAAAACCAGGTGGGGTACTGTTTCTTATCTCTTTCACCACCCATCCTCCCTCCAGGGGGATATTTTCTGTTAATGGACCATTAAGGCTCACCAATGACATGACACATTTACATCATCCCATTGTGAGATGCTCCACCCAGTGGTGGGGGCTGCAGGGTCCCTACTCAGATAAGAACTGAGACTCAGAGTACCAGGCAATCCTGCTTTCCACTGGACTCCAGAGGAAGATTGGACTCATCAGACTCATCTCAGCATCACTGGACCCTTCTTCAATGGGATCATCTACTCCAACAGTTCATCTGTTTCTCCAGGAGGACTGCTTCCAAACACCCTGACCAACATGTCAGGTCATGTCCCTGATTCTGTCAGGGTTTTCTGGGTTTCTTGTTTGTTGGTTGGTTTACTTGTCTTTTTTGTACTATTACATTTGTAATTTTAACATTCCTAGTAAAAGAACTGTTATTCCTATATCTCTGCCTGAAAGCCCTTAATTGCAAAATTATAATAATCTGGAGGGAAGGGGGGTTTACATTCTCCATTCTAAGGAAACTCCAGCTTTCCCTAGCAGACACCTGTCTCCTAAACCAAGACAAACCTGGACTTATAATATTGTAGTACTACATAGTTGTTTCTTTGTTTAAACCAAAATAGGCTCCAACAAGGGGCAGCACTCAATCTCTTTTATCATTCCATCTGATCAAAGACTGTGGAGTAATTTCCAAAAGTATATTAATAACCCTTTCATTGACAGACTGCAAGACCAAGAGAAATACAGCTCTCCTTACATTTTCCTTTGTGCCTGATGTACATAATCTTGATTTTAGTGGAATTCTTCTCTTGCCAGCATGACATCAGTCAACTATTGATTTTAACAATACAAAATTATTGCTAATATTCACCCTTATAAGACAGCTAGATTATATGTCCCAAATTCATGAATATTACAGGACTCATATAGTTGTTTGTCGGAATGGAGGAGGGATGAAAGAGAGCCAGAGAAAGAGGACAGAATAGTAAAAGGATTTAGACCCACTTGCCTCTGTAACATAAGCTTCCTAGTCTTTAAAAGCCTACAGAAATTAAATTTTGCCAATAAAGATTTGGTGGCATTTTAAATTAATTTCAGAAGAAATAGAGTCCACATAACTAGAGTCAAGAGGAAAGACAACAGAAAAACTTGGGATTTGTGGTTCATTTAAACAGCTTCAAAAGTAAAACCTTCTGATGGCAAGTGCTATGGATCTGAGCTTACATGAACTTAATATTAACTTTACAAATCAGGAACTTTATAATGAAATGGATCTCTTCATTAGACAATCTCCAACTACTTTGTGGTCTGTGGAAATGCTATCTGATCATTCAGAGATGTAATTGTGGTTTGTAAAAATGAGAACCCTAAAGACCATCAGTCTCTCCCCTGGGGCCTTTTTACTCTGCTGACACTTAGTCAAAATCCACCAGCAATAGTGTCAAAAGCAGCAATCATTAACTCAAAGTCACAGACACAAGGGTCTAGGGTTAGCAACTATTAATTAGTGTAATTATTCCCAGGATGACAATTACCAGCTGCAGGATCCACTTAACATCTATTTCTCAGAACTTGTCATTTTGCAATGCTAATGTTTCTAATAGGTTCCTTTGCCACCCATTAACTGATTACATTCACTATGGTATATTGTTTCAGATGGATAGGATGAAAAGCCAATACCTAATATTGACCTCTACAGTATCCTGTGATTCAAAAGGCTGCTCTTACCATGATTAGCCACATCATTCACTTGAAAATCATATATACTATTTGTGAAGGATTTGTGATATTTCTCTTTCAAAAACGCTTATAAAATAAATTTCCTGGAGAAATAACATGGTATGTTTCAAAATATACTCTTCCATAATGTACTTGTTTGAGCTAAAACACTGCATATATTAGTTGTACAATCTGATTTTAATTCTGCTTCAGCTAACAGTTATATGGACTTGGTATAATTTCAAACCTTTCCCTCCAGAGGGACAAGTTTTCAGCCTGTGTTTGCTCAAGAGCGTCCAAACCCTACATGCTGCTGAGCCATGTTGAAAACCTGTGCTGTGCAAAGAAACTAGAATGCTTAGCATGCATTAAAATTACAACTATGTATTTCTTAAAGAAGAAATACATTTTGTTTCTTACAGAACGAAAGAAGTGGCATAAAGATATTTTCACTTCTCCTATGAAAAGGAAGATTAGATGTCCTCAACAAGCCAGACTTTGATAGGACACAGAAATAATTCATTTAATAACAGAAGGAAGCAAGCATTTAATGGGAAGGTTTTTCTCTAGATTTTGAAAATTTGAGAATTTTGACAAAGGCATTAATAAATCTGACTGATTCCAAATAATATTAATCTTCTGCCAAGTTAGAGTTCTATATTTCAAACTGTGTAAAGTATGATAAATTAGTGGTTGCCATACATGGAATCTACAGAAGAAAGAAGATTATCTATTAGAAGGTAGTACAAGAGTTCCTATTTCCATTACCAGTGAAGTCTGGATTGTTGAAATAGTACAGAAGCAAAAGAAGAATGCATCATGTTATTCTGATATGTCTCTCTTTCTTCATTCTCCAAGAAACTGACAGCAAGAGCAATCAAGGATGTCATACAGTGAATATCAGAGTTCAAAATGAACAGAGGAACAGAAGTAGAGCAGTATGTTTTCTAGAATAGCTTTAAATTTTTACTCTTGCTATGCTGATGAGTCATAAATTGAAAGAGAATGTGTTTTTAAATCTGTGTTAATAGCCTGTGTTTAAGAATGACTAAGTGCAATTTTAACATATATTTTAAAGGGTCTCCTAGATAGTGCCTCAACTATGCAAGAGTAAGTGGAAGCAGCCGTGTTGATTTTTAATGTGCTGCTAGATTGTTTTTGTGTGCATTTGATGTTCTTTAATAACCTCTAGTAAAAGGCTGAATGAATTCAACAACAGTAGCTGAAAAAAGCACAATGAGTCATATTACAGGAAAATGGAGAAAAGGATACAGGACTCTCCACTGAACACAATCCTATATTATAGGCAATGTGTGATAACACCCTTTTCATTTCAGTTCAGTCCCATAAAATTACCACTAACATTACAACTCATGCAGAACACAGATAAATGTAAAAATGTCACAGAATTCTTCCAGATGGGACTTTTAGTTCCACTAGATCACCATCTAATTTTTTTACTTGTCTAATATTTCATTACAACCTTCCATAAGTTAATTTTCTTTCCACTGACCATGTAAATCACAAATCA
This sequence comes from Hylia prasina, assembly GCA_013397195.1. NCBI lineage: Eukaryota > Metazoa > Chordata > Aves > Passeriformes > Sylviidae > Hylia > Hylia prasina. Next base: position 243,762 of record VYXD01003841.1, read on the forward strand.
ATTTTCATTTAAAATGCCTGACTACAGATTGCTCCTGAAAACTCAAAGTATATGCTTCAGTGAGCTCTGCAACATTCTTAATGCACATTAGAAAAATGTTGTGGTTTTTTAAAAATCTTTTTAAAGGAATTAATTTTACATTAAAGTCTGGCATGAAACTCAAGTTGTGGTATTCCTTGCTTCCCTCTCCTCCCCTCCACCTCTAAAATGCAGGTATATTTGTGAAATGTAACTGTATGTAGAGAAAAAAGTCTTTCATGACAATGACATTTGATCTTAAAACAAAAACTCAGACAAAACCATAAACTGCTCTAGATTTGCAGAAAGCAGAGATGGGTACTTAATCCCAAGCCATTACTGTGATTGTGTACTTCTCTAGGGGAATGAGGAGAGAAAAGGAGAAAACCATTCACAGTTCAGACATGGGCTGTGTTTTGTTTGAGCCATTCTTTTTTCTCTTTTTTTCTCTTTGTTTGGGCTAAAATATGCAACTGAATGTTGTTAATGTTACTTATGGAAGCAGCTACCCTAAAGCCAATGGGATATACCTGTGAGACAGGATTCAGCCTTTAAAGCAATCAATAAGAAATGTTTTATTGGAACATCCAGAAAATACCCTGTAACAGTATTCTCTTAAAATACTCTTTTCTTACACTAACTTAATATTACAAATTTATAACTATACATTTGCAGACTGGACTTTGGAAATATGGTTTCTATGGCTAGTTTTGCCATTGTTCTGCTGAGAAACACAGGGAAATCACTTCATTACTCTGTGCCTTAGTTTGTCCATTAGTAAACAGTGGATCATTAAAATGACTTTTTTTTTCCATGTTAAACAGGACCAGTTCAATTTGCTTAATATTAAGAAACAGGAGTGATCTAGCAGTCACTTAACTCTTTTTACAGATATATTTCCTCTGTAGGAGCAGAGCATGAACATTTCCATACTGTTTCATCTCAGATTGTTTACACATGTTCTTGGTACTTGAGCAACCTGCTGTGGTGGGAGAAGGAAGCGCTTTCAACACAAAGGAACTGTAACCCTTTCTAATAGCATGACCCCAGAAGTTTAATGAATTGAGTAAGAGCAAGGGAACAGAGAAATGTGGGTGCTCCTTTCCTGATCTGAACCTAGAGGCAATTCACTCTTCTTTCCTCTGCTTACCTAGCATAAGTATGCTAGTATCCATAAGTATCCATATTTACCATGTCTCTCTTCACCTTTGGGATTGTCCTTCCATCTCAGAAGTTCACTTCTTTGCAGTTTTGAAACACTCTATCATAGCTCTTTGCCAGACAATATGGGTTTGAATCCGAAGTTCTTGAAGCACTCTGACATTGGGATTCTACCTTGGGGGTGATGGAAAGGGTGTCAGTTTAAATAAAGCTGAGTGCTCATGACAATTCAAAGTAGTTCTGTGTTAAGTGGGGCTTTCTCATAATGGAGTATGTCAGTGCTGACCACTCAGATGGGGGAAGGGAAAGGCTCTTGAGCAGTCTCTGTAAATAGGGTCCTGTCAAACCATTTGCGGGTTATAGTCAGCCAAACCTTGAGGGTTTTCACATAGGGTTTTTAAAACCCAAACCCCCAAATGTCAACAGGGCCTCAAGCATCACATCTAAAATGAACCCGCCTCACTAAAACTGTGAGTTGAAGGCCTCTGGATTTGGATCTGTGCTGGCATAACACAATTACCACTTAGAGCTGACCATTTACTTGTAACAATGATGTGGAATCACTTCAGAAGAAGAGGCGTGTAGAAAAATGTTTACTTCCTGATTAGAGAAAACCCATCATCTAAGAAAGAAACTTCACAATGCTGAAGTCTGAAAAATCCCATTTATTAATAGTCACTGGAATCTTTATGGAGTAGGGATTATTATGAAGACAGCCCATCTGGTATTTTAACTTTCAAAGCTAACTACTTTATCTTCAACTAAATAAACAAGCGGTTGTTATGGTTATGCGACCAATCAGTAAAAGGTCCACAAAAGCATGTGAGAAATGCCTGTGTGTTGGTTCATTTGAATAGCTAGCTTACTTTTTTTTTTTTTTCTCTTTTCCATTTGCCTGGCCAGCTAAGGGCCAGAGGGCTGTGCTTTTGGGTTTCACCACACTTGTTTCTTTTTATTTTTTCACTCCTATTTCTTTCAGTGTTTTTTTTTTCCATCAGCAATGGATTGACAAATGTCTCTAATAGTCAAAATGTGAAAAAAGGAAGGGGAATCTCAATTACAGTAGCCAGGAAACATGCAGACACTTGAGCATCTTTCTATTAACTAGATCTTCTACCTCTATACATGACTTGGTGAAAATTTCAGCCTCCTGGATGAAAGAGCTAGCTGAAGCCTAAAAAGCGGGAGGAAGGGAAGGGAAGGGAAGGGAAGGGAAGGGAAGGGTAAAAGCTGGAAAACCCTCAGGCCAAGATGAAGAGAGTTTGATAGAAAAAGCAAAAGCCAAAAATGCAAACAAAGCAAAAGGAATCAATTCACCATGTCCTATGGTCAGGCTGGAATCCAGCCATCTCCATGGGAGCAGAGCCTGTCACATATAATGGTGACTTGGGAAGACAAAGGCCATAACTCCAAATGTACTGTCTTTACTCAGTACTTCACACTGAGCATGATGTCACATGGTCTGGAATATCCCTTTGGTCAGTTGGGGTCACCTATCCCAGCTGTGTCTACTCCCAGCCTCCCATGCACCCAGAAAAGGCTTTGGCTCTGCATAAACTCCACTCAGCAACAACAAAAACATCTCTATTGTCATTGCTGTGTTCAGCCCAAATCCAAAACACAGCCCCATATAAGCTACTGTGGAGAAAATAAACTCTGTCCCGACCCAAACCAGCACATCCTTGTAATACTTAAGAATCAAGNGAATTCTCATGAGTACCGTGCACTCTCCTGACAATCTTCTTACCCATCCATGTTTTTATGTAGTCCTGTAGTACTTCTGGATGAGGAGACTAACATCTGTACAGAAAACACAATACTTGGAAAGCCTATGCTTTCATTGTTCCCATTTCAATGCCTATCAGTAGATTTATGCACACACAAACATTCAGCATTCTGTCTTCAGTTACTGACGAAAATATTATGGCTGCTGCTGGCTAAAATCAGACTTACCAAGCTAATTTTAACTGCAGGTGCTGATGGCACAGAACTAGCTATTATATAAGCCATACAGTCCTGAAACTTGGGTACTCAATGCTCTAAGAGAAGCCTCTACTTAAGTAATATTGCTCTGAATCATAAGCAATGAGGATTCGTTTTCATTGCATATAAAAGAGTCACAAATTACTTCTTCCTGAAGCATGTCTACATCAATGTTAGCAAATTTCCTGCAGCATGAGAAGATGTCTAGATGAACGTAGTTGGTTCTAAGTCCCTCTCACTCCCTCTACTTGCAATTCAAGGTTTCTTCTTTTGAACAATTTTACTCAGGTTTGCACTGAATGTGTGGGTCTAGAAGTTGTCCAAAGGCCCAGTTGTTGGTTTGGTCCTTTGTATCTCCACTTGGTTCTGGAATGTAGTAGGTATGCACTTGTAGTGGAATTTTGAGTTTAGTTTTCTCCAGAAGAAATCTTGTCTGCAGAGGTCAAACATGAGGAAAACGGTGAAAACACAAGGATTAATGTCAAGTCTGCTGCACCGGTTCTAAACAAAATACTTCAGCAGATACAGACGGCTCTACGGTAAGATATATTTTATGAACAGTGGCTTACTTCCTGCCTTCCTACACCACTTCAATGAAAACTTTTTCTGTATTAGTAATAGAAGGTCTAGGTTTCTCAGCCTCAGTGTCTGATCTCCACCATACCATTTATGAAATTACCAGCTCAAGAGACAAAAAGAATGCAAGTGGAATGGGACTGTGTATAAATTGATCTATATGGGAAATCTTATCCCATTCTGTTATTTACTTTTTTTTCAAGTAAAATAATTATATAGGTATAGGTACAGGCATAGGTATAGGTATAGGTATAGATTAGATGCTACATTACAAAGCCACAGGGGTTCCTGATCTTGTTAACATGATGGCTGTCATAGTCTGTTTTGTTTTGCATGAGCACGGGCTCATTACTGGGAACCCTTGTCATTCACATCAGATTGTGTCTTCTTAATGGAACATTTCTGAAATGAATAGCAGGACATATAAATTTCAGTTCAATCTGTACCTTGGAGTCTGGCTCCCACTGAAATCAATCTCACTTCAGGACAAAAAAAGCTTTACAGCTTGGGTTTTTACTAGCATGCTGTAGTCCCTTGTTCAATGTACTTTTAAGAAAGCCCAAAAGTGATTTTCACTTTCAAAAGTGATTCTCTACTTGGTTCAAGAACATAGTAGGTATGCATTTTCTTTTGTAGTGGAATTTTGAGGTTTTTTTTTCATGTTATGTGTTTGGGCATTATTTCAGCTGGTCTATTTGGCTACGTTCTATAACAGGTTACTTGTATACTTGCAATCTCCTGGACTCAAAAGATCCTACAGTTCTTTGTAATCCTTGCAGCGCAGTTGGATGCCACGATGCAAACATACAAGCTGCACCCTGTCCCAGTTAGCCAGAAAGTATATAGTTGTATAGTTTGCGGGGCAGAAGAGGTGAACTAAAACTAAGTTTCTCCGCTGGGGAGGGTAATGGCAGCAAAATGGATTGCTTTTGCAGCAATCCCCTGCCAGGCAATCCATAGCCTGATTGGTCTGGAGGGAATCACCCTCCAAGCTAGAGTTAAGATGCCAGATAAGCAGTAGCCTGCAAAAAGTATTTAACAGAAGAGAGAAAACTAGTGGGAAAGATTAAAATAATTTACCTTTGTATATTGTGTCCATCATAAATCCCATTGTCAGTTCTGTTGCTCAAGTACCTGACAAACTTCTGTTTCTATCCTCTCTACAAAAGCCACCATCATATGTAAAGTTGCATACCTTTCATGGTTCTATACTAAACTGGAAGTGAGTAACAGTGTGATATCAAAGGAAATAAAACTCCAGTTGCTATTGCTGCTGGGGTTGCCTTCTGAAAGTGGCTTATACCATATTTCATCTGTGCTGACACCTTTCACTCTCAATTATTTGGCTGCTGTCAAAACAAATCAATCATATTATAGCACTGTGTCTTATGTTACCATTCCACTGAAAGTTAGCTGCATTAGCTTTGAAAGTATAAAATTTATCAGTATTATTTATTTAATACAACTTTCTCCCTTGTGAGTTATCTTACAAACACAGGGAACTCAAATTATCTGATGTTGAACATTGAACATATATAAATGTCACAAGAAAATTTAAAATAATGGTACTCATGGGAACATAAATGCATAAAGATACACTTAATAAGTCTTATACTTAGAACCAATTATATTTTTTGAGAAATCGAGAAAATAATATATGTTTTTAATTTTGTTTACAACTGGCCAAGGTGCTCATATTAGATAAATGTAACATGAACAACCACTAAAGCAGAGTAAAACAAATATTCAAAGAACTGATTTGGTTACCAATAAAATGAAAGATGTGAGGTTGGGGAACTGAATGTTTTTTAAAGATGCAGCAGTGTTGGGGGAGGGGGGAACCACAGTCTTTTACAATTCACAAGCACTGCTTTGGGAAAAGAAAAGCTAGAATCTTGAATAGAGAATCTGAAAATGATTGCTCTGTTTAGATGTTACACAACAATTTTCAGAAAACAGGTTCAAATTTGTTCTTGAGAGGTTTTATCCTGTTTAAAATAAGAAAGATAAAAAAACAACTTTCAGGGTGACAATAAGTGAATTTCCTCAAAATGTTCTAGTATCATTTCTTTGCTTTTTAGACAGGATTCATGTCCTCTTACAACTATATCTTCTAAAATACACAAGCCCAATATAACGGTAAAATTACAACAGTTTCATCACCTCTTCTTCAGTTATTACTGCTGACACAATAGGAAATCAGCTACACAGCACAGAATACATTCAGGAATACTTGGGTTGTGAATAGCTTAAGAAACCAAGCTGAAACATAAAGGATGGACAGAGCCAGCTCTGGATGAGGAAAGGCACAAGAGACTGAAATGGGATCTGAGAAACAGAAAGGAAAGGACGCTGTAGATTTGAAGCATCACCATTTACTTGAATAGAATAAATCACTGGAAATTATTTATTCTATTCTTTATGATGTAGATTTATTTTTAACTATGCATAATTTATCATATTAAAACACAACTAAGTTTAAAATGTCTCTAAGATACATCAAGTCTGCAGATGATTAAATTTAAAAGCAATATCTATGTAAAAACAAACAAAACCCAAAAAAAACTAAACCAACCAACAAACAAACCCAAAATCAAACAAACAACAACAACAACAGACAGCTATAGCAGGCAATCATCAAAAAGCCTGTATAGTGCTGGAGTTTATTGACCTTGGTGGAAAATTCCAGTCCTTCTATGAGCTGGAAAACATGAAGAAAATTCACCTTATTTTTACAACTACTGAAAAAAGAGCCTAGAGTTTTTTATGTCTATGGACCAGAACAAGACTTAGGAGTTTGAAGCATTTAGATCTAGCTCTGTGTGAGGGACTCCAGGCATTACAATAGTGATTTAAGCCACTTTGTAGGAAAGCTTAACCACTAACTGTGTACACTTTTGTTTACAGGTGGGAAGACTTCCAAAAAATGTGCATGAATTGTCTACCATCATATGGAACACCTGAGCCAAAGTGCAGAGCAAGAAAATAGGTCTCAGATCTGTGCTCTCTGCTACATCTGTCAGAGTAACAAGCTTGCAAAGATGGAACATGCAAGGAATAAAAGCAGCTTCAGGAAAATGAAATGGAGGCCTGAAGATTTCCATGAGTACAACTTTCTACCCAAATGACATAAGTTTGCATAGAGGTCTGGGGACAAAAAATGGATGGAAATTTCACTTTTATCATTTCTGATGTTACCAGGCAGATTCTGTTCCCATTTATGAGGCAATCTCAGTGGCAGACATAATTTTTTCTGAAATAAAATAAAATAAAATAAAATAAAATAAAATAAAATAAAATAAAATAAAATAAAATAAAATAAAATAAAATAAAATAAAATAAAATAAAATAAAATAAAATAAAATAAAATAAAATACAGCAGCACCATAAAAAGTTTCAAGATGAACTTTAAAATTTTAATGAGAAAGTCGTAAGCCACCTTCATGATATTCCATGACAAAAAAGAGTAGGAGGCCTCCATGAAGAGGAAGTGTATGGTTCTGTGGTACAGAACCATATAGACATTAAAGGAATTTAATTTTAAAAAATTGGTTCTCAGGCATTTAATTTGTATGCTCCATGCGTTCAAAATTCACATTACCCAGTTGGTGAATAAAGACTTTGTTGTTTTTATGAGTCCCTAAATATGTATCTTGATTAGAATCTCACTGGTGAATCAGGAGCACAAATCTGTGTCCAGGGAGTTTTTAAAACATGAATCCTAGGGATTTTATTAATACAAAACCCTGGAAAAACAAAGGAAATTAAACCACAAATACTATAAATGTCTGACTTAAATCCACTAAGGCAAGGAAATTGTGAGTGAAGGGTGCAAACCCACCCAGGTAATCTTTCTACAACTCTCTCTATTGAAGCAGAGAGTCTTGGACCAGCATGAGAATCACATATGCATATAACATATAGATGTATCCATCTGTTTTTATATTTTTATGTTTATCTTTTTTTATTTCAGATGTCCCGATCTATTTGCATGTGATCCACTACTGTATATAGCACATGTGCAAAAATGCAGAGGTGAAGAACAGAGCGACAAACGCTAGCTAGGTTTTTCACTAGCATTTGAAATTTCTTGGCTTTTTTAGGATTACACTAAATTGAGTGCCTCACATTATTGGAATGAGTTTTCTCTACATTAATTTAAATTGTCACAGTCTAAATTCAAGAAGAAGATTAAAGGCTTCTCAAAACAGGTACAAAGATATACTTTAAACACAGGCACCCATATTAAAAGGCACCCATATTCTGGTTGATGGAAATTTCATTAAAAATCCCGCACATAGAATATTCCATCCAGGAGTAGTATCAGCCTGTGTCAGGGCTCAGTAAAGGTCTACACTCCCCAGAATGACCAGGTCTTGCATAGCAACCACAACACAACTTCTAGCTTAGTGGTCATGCCTGCCAAAGGATAATTAATCAATAGGTTTGTGATGGAAATTTCGGGGAGGTTGGAGAGGTGGAGACTACTTCCACCTTTCCTATCTGCTTCTTGGCATAAAAGTCTGGAAAAGTTTAGAGTTTTTCAGTACGTGGCATGCAATGTGTAAATAGGTGCGATAACATTGATTTCAGAATTTGATCTACATCACTACTTCTCACCAATGTTCCATAACTGTCAGTAGCAAAAAACAAAGGCATGTCTGTGGTCTATTTTGGGTGGAAGTCAACAACAGAGCACACAAGCATTAAGACTACTGCATTTTAATGCCTCTAGTGGTAGGCCTGTAACTTATGGGGCAAAGAAGCCAGCTTTGTGTTTAGCTAACACTCTGGGACTGATCAATAAACACTAGTAGCTAATAAAGACCTGAATCTTTCACATTCCCCCTGTGAAGGCAGCAATTTGCCACTGAACAAGATGAACGATTAACATGGGGCCAATGCATTTGCACAGGAAAAGTCTTGTATTATGGGAAAAAAACCCAAACAAATAAACAAACCAGTAAGATTCTTGCTGTATTACCTTCAGAAAAACAGATTTTGCCCTTTCTTCCAAAAACAAATGTTAGGCTTTCTAAGAAAGTATATTTCCTGGGAGACCTGACAGAGACAGCTCATCCCATCTTCAGGGACCTCTGCATATTAGTTCAGTTATCCTGCAACAGTTTGGATGGGATACAGCTGATAGCCTGAGGAAACCTGCTGTAGCAGCTGCTAATCCATAGACCCTCTGTGCTTGCCACAATGTGCTTACAGATGCTCACATCTCTCTTATTTCTTTCCACCTACTAAGCTAGGGAGGTTTGTCCTGATGGTTGGCTATCCCTTCTTTGTGTAAGTGAGCCCTTCACAGTGACTGCATTTTGTGCAGCATTTATACAGTGGTAGGGGAGGTATATTTGGTTTGAGGGCTTCACAGAAATTGCTATGAGCGCAGCACTTCTTCTTGGTTCTTGTCATTCTTGTTCTAGTTATGTTAGTACACTGCAAAAGTACCTGGGAATAAACTATTCCTCTAAGTGAAACATCATTTTTATTATTACTGACACTGGTGCTCATTAAAATACATAAGTGAAACACTGTCTTTCTGTAGACTCTGAAAGCTATTTCATGTTACTTGAAGGGGAATACAAATGAATAGGGACTGAATCACTTTAGTTAAAAGAGAAAAATGTTCTATGAAACTGGAATTTGGACTCTAGATCAGTAAGCAATTGAGGTTTGTAGTTTACTTCATTTCTGTCTCTTTTTTGTTTTTCATCCCTCTCTGATTTCTGATTTTTAAGGTGCATATACACAGAGGAATGGAGACAGAGCATGTTTACTTTATCTGTTGTACAATTAATAATACAAATCTCTGTTCAGAGGAAACAATATCTAATAAATGTAAACAATAGGGTTTTCTCTTTTTGTTACTATTGTCTTTACCTAACATTCTTTTTGACAGATCTCCATATGAAAAAAGCCTTATATTTTTTTACCATTACCTGTGTGAATTGTAATGCATATCAGTGCATCTTAATGGCTGCCTCCTATCTCTCAAGGTGTTTAATACATTTCCCCTTTCATTTTATTACTGCTAAAATATGACCTGCTGCTGTTTAAATAACATAATTTAATGATTTCACATTTTCAGCTACTTAAGACTTTCAGCATTGAAGCCTTTCACTAGTGATTTAGAGAGATAGTTCTCCTTTCTTTCTCAACACTGAGAAAGTTTGACTTATAAATAAATTATTGACATCCACTTAAGGAGCAGTGCAATGGGTAGTGGAAATAAAAAGTTTCACAAAATTTCAGTGCCATGAGGCTACAGTCTCCAGCTTGTTGATTACTTTCAGGGTTCCAGTGTCATTCTCTCTCTATATTGGCACATATATCTAAAACACTGGTGTGCCATTGCTATGTGATAAAATACATTTGGACCAGTCCTTTGCAGAGAGATTCCCATATTGTTATCCATGGTGAGTGAGTGTCCAGCAGTGAGCTGACAGAAAACACTGTCATTTTCTAATTTCAAACATATATGCTATACTAAAAGAATAGCTAAAATACGTTAACTTTTTAGCTAAAACTACTTGGTTGTCACAGAAAAGAGACTAAAAAAGAGAGGACAGCTGTTAACAACTCCCCAGTATTGGAATGCCTACCCATTTTTCAGTTATTTCAACAGGAAATTCACAGGGTTAAAATAACATAAAGAAAACAAGTCAGAGCAAACTCAGCTCCCCCACTCAAAAGTTTTCTTGTTCAGCTATACAGAAATATTACATTGAAACATAAAAATCAGATGGGCTTAAGGAGAGAATGTCTTTTCATGAATATCAGCTCCCAGGCATTACTGAATACTCTGAGATTAAGCAACTACTTGTCCCTTGGAGAGTCCCTTGAGAAGTATAACAAAATTTTAAAAAAAAGAACATAGGGTTCCCAAAACCGAAAGTAATCTGACCTGGCAAAAGAGTTGCAAAAACTGAAACTGTTCAGCCCACAGAAAATTCTCCTGAAGACAGGAAGATGAGTACTTACAACCACCAGTTTGGATGATTAAGAGGGCGACTGTCAGACTACTTTCTGCATTAAGTCAATAAAAGGCCAAGAAGCAATGGACTAAGAGCAGAAGACAGGAAACCCACTCTCTTGTAGGGTACCTGCCTCACTTTTTCCCTTCTCACAACCTCACCATGGTTACTGTGACACCTGCAAAATTTTAGGAAAGCATGGCTATGTTCCAATTGTATTTCTAAGAAATGGTGAGGGGAAAAACAGGTGTATAAGTTTCTTGGGACATCTTTCATGGATAGTTTTAAAACCTTTATCTGCAGCACTTTCAGTGGATTACACTAAAAAGTTATTGTTGCTGATTTTACTGTTTTCTTCAAAGAACTGTTGGTGGAAATTCAAAATTCCACAGGTGTTATGTTCAGAGATTTCTGTTTTCACTTAGGTAGATAGTTTTATTCTACCACTCTCTTCCATCTTAGTAAATTGTATTATTTGCATATTAGTTGTGCACATGAAATTTGCTTACTTGAAGCTAGGGAAAACATATTTTCCATAATTTCACGGCAAGAATTCACACATTCACCTCCATTCCTTCTGTGTGCATACATTTGATATATTTGCTCAGGGAAAAAATACGGTATAGCAGTGTGTATGGCAAATGACAGAATGTAATGAACAGAAAATAATCATGTATGAAGAAAGGTTTTGGAAGGGGTTTGGTCTGTATCTCTTTTCACTTACAGCACTGAAATTCATTTAGTGGTGGATCAGGACCATATAGCAACTGAACAATTTAACACAAACACATTTGGAGGAAAAATATTTTTTAGATGTAACAAGCAAGTGAAGAATAGGCAATATCACTAAGTTATACTGCGTGAGCAATCATTAATTGCTCCATTTTAAAATAACCTCTTGTTTTCTCATTTTATGTACTTAATGTATCTTGTTTGTGATTCCTGAGTCATCCTTTCACAAACAAGAATTTTTATTGTTTTATCTAGGCACTCTGAGATCTCATATTTACTGCTCTGAACCAGACTGAAAGTTCATGAGAAGAAAATTATTTAAATGTGTTATGTGGAGCACAAAAAAGATAGTGGAATTACTCCCTTGATCAACATTCAGTATGAATTCAAGTACTCTGTCAGACCAGAACTTTTCTGAATTCATATATTATTCAAGGAGGTTTCAGGGTGTCTTTTGAGTTACCTATCTGGGGTAGTTTGCGATGAAGAGTTTTAGAAGTTTACTTACAAGAGAAGAAAGACAGGAGAAGCCCAGCTCATAGGAGCTGTGGACATTTATGCTTGACCTCACTGAAAAGTCAGGGACAGCAGATGTGACAACAGGAGTAATAACACGTTGCAAAACAGCATGAAAACATGTCCTACCATTATCTAAGTTGATAAGACTACCGTAAGGTTAAGAGATGGAAGCTGATGACTATGGTCTGATTTCACCAAAAGAGTAGGAATTACCAAACTGTGTTCAAGCATAGGCTTTTATGAGTATACCTATAAAAATGTCTACAAATCAGAATGCAAATTCTATGATTATTTTCAACCAACCACAAAAAAAAAAAAAATTCAGGGACCAGAAGTCAGTCTAGTTTAATGGAACTGATGATACCACACAACACTCTCACCTGATTCTTATCTTCATTCATGCATGCATTGGACAGTGGGCTACAGAGCAAGCAATGGCAGTTTACAGCTGTGATTCAGAATGGTAGGAGCTGTCTTGACCATGTTACTTTGCTGCCTTGTGTATCAATGTCACTTCCAAAAATTCAGGGCAGGCTGTAGCACTTGCTTAGAAGATGAGGAAGGAAAGGTAAAGAAGACAACAAACAGCAACACAACTAAATAAATTCATGAGATGTTCATTGTTCCTTTCAGATACATTATGGATGGTGTGATTGTGTTCATAGACAGGGAACTGAACCTGCTGCTCCTGCAAGTCCCTATTTGATCCCAGGCTCCTATCTACCAGTAAAGATTATAAAGGAAACCTTTTCATCTCGTAAGGTCATTGCTTGCAAAATTTATTTGGCAGCAAAGTTAAGTCTTTTAGCTAGCAATTAGACATCCGTGGCTAAACTAAAGAGCAAAGGTTGCCTGGCTTAATCCCTACCCTCCAGCTTTGCAACACAGGGTGAATAAATGACGTAAGAACTGCACAAGCTTATGTTTATTTATAATACTATATACCCAGCAACTCTAACCTGGAGCACTCCAGAGTGGAAGGATACGTTTTTATAATGCCTGTTTCTTCATTAAGATTTCATCAACCACCTACGCTAAAAAGCTACTTCCCCTTCACTTTGTTATATCTGCTTTTACCCATTCCTGTTCTTGCATTATTTTTTTAATCTCCCGTTCCTACTTTACATGCACTCTCAAATTTTAAACAAGCAAAATTTGTGCATTAGTGTGTCCTTTTCATCTATCATTTATGAATGACAGGTTCTTTGGTGCAGCTTAATGGTATGAGAAAGACATTATTTTAAACATTAAAGTGAAAACCATTTACAACTATGATAAGAGAGGTCTGTTGATATTAAACTTTAAAACATGCACAAGGTAAAGGCAAGTAGTTGCTCCAACAGGTGAGAGCACTATGCATGCACTTTGTAAGGGAGTTTGTTCAACACAAGAGCTGTCTCTTTGTTTTCTCTGTTTGACAACCTGTAGGATCTGGTGCTTCAAACAGCACATCTGGTAATCAGTAGCCACCAGAGTTTGATGGCTAAAAGATATTTAGGGCACAGAGCAGAGGATTAATTTTTTAAAAATACCATTTTGTTGGAGGAAAATGTTTCATTCCATTTACATTGGAAAGAAATAGCAATAAATAAATAAATCTAAAGAGTTAAGGCTTTTTTTACACTTGCTGCTCACACCTTTATCACTTTCACACTGGACTATCACTTCCTTTACTGTCCTCTTCCATTAAAACTATATAATTATGTTGTAAGATACTGGTTAACACTTATCTTGCTATATTTTGTTTTGCTTTGTGCAGCAGCAACTGCATTCTGAGAAGTATCAGTGTAATGGTTTCACATTCACTAATTTTCAGTTTGGTTTCCTGGCCAATGCACTAATTAATGTGATGGTTTAGTGTTTACTATTTTTATATATGACTAGGAGAACTCAAAAAGCAAAACAGGCTTACCTTAAATTTACAAAAGATAGTTTATTCACACGCATTAAGAATAAGAAATAATAAAAAAGAAAAAAAATGAAATCTTCAAAACATCCTTCCCTCCCACACAAGTAATCACTTTCCTACACGCAACAGGAAAAGACAAAACTTGTAATTTCAGTCAGTTTTACCATTCAAAAAATAATCTTCCATCAGTTCTTTTAGGAAAGGAGTTTTTCTGAGTCCTATAGAGACATCATCACAAGAGGAACAGTCCTCTGGTGGCTTCCATGCCACACGTCTGCAGCGGCCTGTAAAGAACTTCTGCAAACTGAAATCCTACCCATTAGCAGCTTTCCCAACGCCGCATATGAGCCATATTTACTTATTAGGGGTACTGTTTAAGGATGCCTCCTCTAGTATAAAGCAAAGATTTTCTTCTTCTGTTTCCAAAATCCTCTTCATCTCAAAACTAAAAAAAAAAAAAAAAATCTCCTTTTCTTTAGGAGCAGAAAAGCTTCATATCACTTTTAGCTAGAACTTCACATGCCCCCCAAACAGCATNTCTTTAGAAGCAGAAAAGCTTCATATCACTTTTAGCTAGAACTTCACATGCCCCCCAAACAGCATTTATATGTCACAGGGAAAAAAAAGTCTATTCTCTATAGTTTTACTAGACATGTCCAGCCTAATTAGGCTACTTCTTTCCCTTTGTCTAAAATAGTCTTTTCACTCTCTCTTCACTGACTTCACCTTTATGCTGTGTCTTCTTATAATTCCATCATTATGTCTGTCCTCACTCCAGGAAGGGCCAGTGCCTTAAAAGTTCACCTGTTGGCCGGAAAGAGCTAAAGAGGCCTGAAGTGGTCACGTGGTCTCTGCCGGCGGCTGCGAAACTTTCAAAGCTATGCCGTGGGGAGGCTGGTGGATGCCTTCTTTTCCACCCCTCGGTCTCATGGCATGGGCCACTCAGAGATGCTCCCTGAGGCAGGAGGGGAGGGTGGGGGGAACCTCCTCCCAGCCCCAGATGGCGACATGGGCAGCTACCGGGGCTTTTTCCTCCCCTCCCCCGCTGTTATCGGGCCCAGGCATGGCTGGGCCGCTCTTCCCCAGGGTCAGCGGCGCCCACAGGCCCGGCAAGGCCCGGCCTGGCCGCCGAGGGGCAGCAGGGTCTGGGCCAGCCCGGCCCATGCAGCAGCTGCCGCGTGGTGCTACCTGCTGGCTCACCTGGAGAGGAAGAAGGAGGCTGCTTCACCTTCTCAGCTTTTATAGCGGTGTTAACCAAAAGTCGCATCCTGTCTTCTCAGTGGTCATATGCCACATGCCAATAGCCAAGAACTGGCCTCTGATAGGTGTTCATCTTTTCTAAAAAGAATTTAGGGTCCTGGCATGGTGATATTCCATATTTTTTCCTTCAACTAAAAACTACACTGTGTTAACTCATAACAATCAGCATAGTTAGGAATAGTAAATAAATGCATCTGTATTTTATATCGTATGTGCTTGGATTGAGTACTGTTCCTAACAGTGTTAGACACATTGACTGAACAGGAAGAAAAGGGATCTTATGGAACTGCTTTCAGTCTGATTTTAGATAACAGGAAAAATGTCACAGATCCCTCAGGGTAGAGCTGTTGCAAACATGGTACAGCTCTGATAATAGAGAGGATACCTACAGAGATTAACTTTTCCCTAGTTACTCTGGCGTCATTCAACCCTCTCAACAACTAGAAGGAGGATGGCAGAACCTTATTGATAACGCAGACCTCCCACAATAAGAACAAAAACATACCTGGGGCATGGATGAGAAATCTCTGGTTTTATTGTAAATAAATAAAAAATAAACTTATTTTCATGCAATACTGTATTTTTAGTTGCCTCTATTCATACAGCTGCTTTAATCAACAATGGTGAAACTAGTTGTGTGTTGCAGTCAACTTTCTTGGAGGGAAGGGATAATGGCATCCAGAGGGACCTTAACAAGCTTGAGATGTGGGCTGACGCAAACCTCATGAAGTTCAACAAAGCAAAACACAAGGTCCTACACCTGGGTCATTGCAATCCCAGACACACCAATGGGTTGGGCACAGAATAATCCTGCTAAAAAAGACCTGGGGATGACAGGTGATAAAAACCTCCACACGAGCCAGCTGTGCTCTCAGCCCAGAAAGCCAAATGAATCCTGGGCTGCATCACAAGGAATATGGCCAGCAGGTCAAAGGAGGTGATTCTGCCCCTCTACTCTGCTTATATGTGATCCTGTTGGAGTACTGTGCACAATTCTGGTGTCTCCAATATAAGAAAGACATGGAACTGTTGGAGCAAGTCCAGGGGAGGGCCATGAACTTTGTAAGGGGACTGGAGCACCTCCACTATGAACACAGGCTGAAAAAGTGGGGGCTTTCTGGAGAAGAGAAGATCACATGGACACCTTATGGCAAACTTCCAGTATCTGAAGAGGTTCTACAGGAAAGCTGGAGAGGAACTCCTCATCAGGAACTGTAGTGATAGGACAAGGAGTAATAGATACAAACTGAAAGAGGGAAGATTTGAGTTAGATATTAGGAAGATATTTTTCACTGTGCGGGTGATAAGACAGTGGAAAAGGTTTCCAGGGAGGTTGCCCCAACCTTGGCGTGTTGGATAAGACATTCAGCAACCTGGTCTAGGGGGAGGTTTCTCTGCCCATGGCAGGTGAGTTTGGGATTAGATAATCTTTCAAATCCATTCCAAACCCTTAATATTCTTTGATTCTGTTATTCTGTGGTTTGAAATTTCAAAGTGATCTGTGAGTAGAGAACATTGATCACTGATGAAAGAAAAACTTAATGAGTCATTAAAGTGGTTTACATTACTGACCCATAGAATGTAAGACACAACCTCCAATATGTTTTTATAAAAAGGCAAATAGCCCTTAAGTATCTCTCAAGCATTCAAAAACAATTCAGGTATTGCTTTTCAATATTCATGGTGAATAACATTTAATTTGAAAAAAAGATCACTTATTTTAAGAGAAAGAGATGGCATAAAACAGGTGAAAGAATCTGTTAGAAAAATTGTGAACATGACTTACCTTGTAGATTTTGCAATGGCAAAGTCATGATGCCTCCTGCTGCAGCTGCTGCTACCAGTCCTTGGATGTTGGTGAGATTTGCTGTAGGTAGAGTTAGGACAAGTCCTTGTTGGCCCCCCAGCTGCCCAGCCATGTTGAAAGGAATAAGGATTGGCTGATTCAGGGCTGGAGTGCCTCCTGGCATCACCCCTGCTACTGCTGAGGCTAGCTGTTGGGCTGTCAGTAGTGGCTGTAAGAAACCACAAACGCAAACATATTTTACTGTGTATAGCTCAGTATTACACACTTACAACCCTTTTGGCTTGAGATCTTTTCATGTTCCATTACGGACATGCATTGCTTCCAGTATCTTAAAGCATACATTTTCACCAACACAGAAAGCTTTGACAAACAAGACAGTCTGAAACTGTAAGGCTCAGTCAAACAGCATAGTAGCAATCCCACCTGAATCTAGACTGGAAAATCCATTACATGTACACAAAAGATAATTTATGAGCGAAAGACCTAACTCAACTTAGTCTACAAGTAGCTAAATGCCAATGTTTGCCAAAAATTCTTGGTCATACACTGATTGATAACAGCAGAAAACACTACAATGACAACTACTAGAAGCTCTGTGGACCAAGACGGTCCTGGAAGTGGAAGAATATTGAGTATCTTCTTAGAGTATAGCTGAACTTGGAAAAAAATTGTGAAGTGAGATGGGAAATATTTTAAAATCTTATAAAGTGCCATACTACTATGTGTACACTCTGCTCTAAAGAAAATAAATATCTGGCATAAAAGAAAATGGAATACTTTTACTAATATAGTATCTCTGTGTGACAGACATAACTGTGAGAGACAATAATTCTGCATTAAAATTGCACAAGCTTTTTAATATTAAATTATTATATTAATTTCAGAAGCCATTTACATAAGAAATTAAAATATTTTAGCTTCCTAAATATGTAAAACTTCTTAGGTTTTATTTTATAAAAGCACACAAAATCTGATCTTGCCAAACTTGACTTTTAAAATATACACGATACATGTTCCCTTTTTGTAACACTGAATGCAGCCAAGGAGAATCATATTTTCTACATTACACAGATCAAAGATGATCAATCACAGTTATTTGTTTTTCATCAAATTGCACATCTCAATTAGTTAAAAGGAAAGATACTGACCTGAGGCCCAACAGGAAATGCAGGATGGGACTGACTAGGTTGGTGCTGGTCTGCTGGGCTTGTATCAGGCAGCACTGTGTTTCCTCTGGCCTCTGAAATCCAGAGAACAGATTAACTTTAATATCAAGCCTGGGGACTGCTACATTACCTTCTACTCTGATGTCACATAACATGAAGCTGAAAATGATATGTTAAAGTGCTTTATCAATAACTCAAGGACTCAAATAGCTTATCAGCTGCATAAATTATGCTAACGTTCATTCAGACCAGCCACCTCATTCAAAGAGTTACAGAAATCTGACAGCGGTGAAACTGAAGCTATCATCAACTCAGCTAATGTGGGTTGCATTATACATCAATTTACATAGAGTACATGAGCACTCCGGGCGTGTGGGAACTGCAATTTTTTACGCCTAGGTGAACATCAGTCATTGCAATTTCTGAAAGCAAAAATTATCTGAAAAACAATCAAGTCACATCTACTTTCTATCTTAATAAAGTATTTTCTTTTGTCAGTTACTGAGGCAGCAAAGGCTCTACTATGCACAGTAAAAAGGCACTATGAAAACTAAAAACTGGTATGCTTCCATATGACAGCTTTTTTTTTTAAATTGCATGTGGTGGATAAGCAAAATTCTGCGAAACTAAGGATTTCCAGCATTTATTGTGATGATCAATATGCAACAATCGAACTATATGCTGGGCACTAATGATTTGCTAAGCATAGAACACAGTCCAGCCCTCCTAGATTTTGCTGAAGTCTGCAATACAGATTTGAAAGGAAGGAAGAAAAATAAAAACATCCTATCAGTTGTAAGAAAGTACCAAGATATTTTCAAAAGTACATCCCAATCTTCCATTTCCTCTGGGTGAATGGCTCAACTGATTCCCAGTTTTTCAGTGCTGATGGCATGATCTGGCCCAAATTGATTTTTGAGGTTGTAAGAAAAAAAGCAAGTATCAAATGTAGCTGCAAGTGTCCTGTGGTCTCTTATAAAGAAAACCCTGGCAATGCTACCAGGTGTCCTGGTTGGTACGATATCTCCTGTTTGGTTATTCTTTTTCTGATGAGTGGTTGAAATTCCATTCTAAGTAAACCTTAACAAGGTACTCTTTTCTAATATTTGTCCTGTGAATAGCAAGATAATTCAGAAACAGTTTCTTGGCACACCCTTGTGCTGTAAGGAAAAAGGATACGATTCTGTCATAAATTTTAAAGAGGGTATTATCAGCTCATTTAAAACAAATTCTTTTATATATTCTCCAAGGGGAACAACTTATAAATAATGGAAATCTGAAAAAAAACCACCTTCACCATATTAAGGTTCAAATAAAATTGACTGCTACATATTATTCAATTGAGTTCCATCTCTACAGCAAGTTGTCAATCATAACAGCATTTTAGAATTGGATTAAACAATAAATGTGCAGAGTTATTACACAGAAATCTGAAAATCTGATTAATTTGTAATATCTTTGTGTGGTCTCAAAATTTCAGAAATGGACTTTGCTCTGGGAATACTTACAAATGGTCTATTGAAATATCTGATTTGGAACAAATAAAAACATACAAACTTGCTGACATTTTATAAAGTGAATTCTACAGAAATATGTTTGCCATTTTAATGACCATTGTCGTTTAATAATGAGACTAAGCTGAGCTACTGTAATCACTGAGGATTCCAACAGCTGCCTAGTGACATGCAAAAAGAGATGCAGTCACTACATTTTTTATCTGCAATTTACTCATTCAAGTTAAATTAAAAGAGAAAAATGTAACTAGATATACAAGATTCAATCAAAACTCTTTCTTTCAAATGCATAACAATCCTATTGCTGATGCCCTCCCTAAGACCAAAGACAGGGTTTCCCCAGTATGATTTCCTCCTACACAAAATAATGCCCTATGTTTCTAAACATAATTTTCCTTTGATAATTTCCACATACTGTTATGGTCTTTTTTCTTTTTAATCTTTACAGCTGGAGTATAGAGTGATATTACATTAAAGGCTCAATACAAATGAAGATATCACTCCTCATTAAGATCAAATCTTATAAATCAAATTTGTTTATTTCATTTTAAGGGCTGTGAATTTTGTCATTGTGTGTGATTTAATAAATATTAAAACAAGCTCTTGATAATCTGTCATTTCATTAAATCATTCTTTGAAATCTTTGGGAAAAGAACAAAACCAAAGTAATTAGAATTAGATTTTATTGCAATTTTTATACATTGAGCTCTCAGGAACAAGTAAGAAGTTCTGAAGTAATATGCCTGTGTTTTAGTATTCTTTTTTCCATGGTGCCCATCCAAAGAACCACTGATTTCCATTATCTGTACGATAAGGATTTTTCAATATTTGATCACACAATCTTTATGTAACACAAGTTGGTTATACCGGACCATCAAGCCAAAATTAATTACACTGCTTTCCTTTTTCATTGTACTAATTGGAATCACTTAGGATTCCTGTCACTCAGACACCTTGGGTGATTTTCTTTTTTTAATTTCAGAGCGCAAATGCTCTGCCTGCAGCTTCTAATTTAGTTCCCATAGGATGCAGTCATCTCAGGGAAACAGCACACATTTTCGTGTGGTCTTATATGGCATCTTATATGAAATTACCAATCTTGTATTCTCTGACTGAAATTCTCAGATCTCTCCTGCACCTTCTAATCTATCTGCTATAACAGACACTCAAGAGTCAAGAAAATATACAAGAAAATCAGCCTGCTATGCTGACACTAAATATAGTCAAGCAAGAATTTCAGGGTTAAGGTCGGTTGCATCATACAGTGACAGCATTTTTTTCTTGCTGTATGCTGCATCCACTGACACACATAGGTCAACACTCTGAAGAAGGCAAGGCAGAGCACAAAACATTGTAGAAGGCTACTTTTTATTTTCTGCCTTATAATAATATATTTCTGACTGGGGAGATTCCCCTGATTTCAGATGAGTCAGGGAGCTCTGCCTATTTCAGATTTCTCTACTATTTCTGCTTCAGAGATTCATTGCCATGAATTTGGAAAAATGCCTTAATTAAGACCAACTGCCCTAAACTGGCAGCACACAACCCTGCACTGTTTGATGCTGCTGTTTTACTGAGTTTATTTGGGAGTTCATTAGTTCTAGATGCTGGAATGAAAACCTCTGCAGGTAAATGATTCCCTTGTCCAAATTTCAGCCCTTGCTAATAAAAATGGAGTATCAAAATCTAGTCTAGATTTTCCACTTGTTCAGATCCAGGCCTCCAGTCACCTCCTGTTAGGTTATTCTCCAACTCTGCTCAGCCTTCTATCAGTGAGGGGTCTATCAGGAACCAGGATTTATAACAATCCCTATGGAGTTGGGGAACTAGCAAGCAGTACCTTCTCTGTCTGCAACTATCTTCTGCGGAGATTCTACTCTCATTACAACCTCAGGTGCTGGTGCACAAGGGGCAAGGGGAAGGGAGTAGCAGAGCTGCTACTCTGAAAAGAGAACCAATTCTCCTTAACACTGTTTGCCTAGGCAGGGTTCTTATAACTAACTGAGTGCTGACAACAATGCCTAAGTCAATGGGTTTGCTTAATAGTACCATATGGACAGGAATGCCACGGCCATAGTACTGCCACGACTGTAGACAAGGCTTTAATATTTAATAAGCAGTATTCATCATATGTGATTCATCATAAATTAATTATAAATTATATAATACATATGTTCACTTCTCATCCCACCAAGGGACTGGAAGGACATGACACAATAAAAAACTTAAGTGCACTGTAAACACTGTAAAATAGCCTTCTTAAAATAAAATATTATTTAAAATAAAGCAAAGTAAAAAAAAAAGGCAACCTTCTTCTCGCCTTATCAAAATGAGAAAAATAATTCCACAAACCAAGTGAAAAGCTATGCCGTACAATATCTGGTTTAGAAAAGAGAAAACAACAAGAGAAACATCAGAAGAAAAAAAGAAATTCCACATCTCAAGGCCTCCAAGCTTCATACAAAGTTACAGCTGTAAATGTACTGGTTATAAAAGGCTTTCCATAGTTTGCTTCCATTTTGTTTCTTACACATTGTCAGCAACACAACAGGTAACTCAGTTCTTAGTGTCTCCCAGTGCGTTCTGAAGGTGAGAATGCTCCAATACCCCACTTTATAATTAATGGGGAAAAGAGACTCCAATATGGATTCTCAAACAAGCATAATTCAGCTGATCTTCTCAGTTCTAGATCCATTGTTCAGGAAAGCATGGGTCAAAACACAAAACTGCTCTGCAACTCCAGGGGTACAGCAGTTCTGACAAGGTGAACCCGCACATGCTCCCCAGCACCCTCACTTGGATGCAATGCCTGTCCCATCGGCCCTTGTCTCACCTGATCTCTGATGCTTGCAGGGAATCTGCAGCTGACTGGTGAAGACCAGCATCACAGGAAGGACTGCATTAAACTTTTACCTCCAGCTCTACCCTTCTGTGCATCCGTGCTTGTGCCTGCTCAAAGGCATGATGCACCCTGGCATCTCTTCTCAAACTCTGCACCAAAGCTCACTCAAAACCAATGCTCATACCAAAATATAGGACTAATCTCAGCAGATGACCTGGATATTGATAACTTCCTCATGGTCTTCATGAATGAATTTAATATGTTTCACATTTGTATCAAAAACCAGGGAAATGCTGGACCGCTTCTCCTTAGTACTCAATGCTTTGAAAAATAAGCTGGACCAAATTCAATAATACTACATTTTAAGTAATCAAAAGAATATGTGAATCCTTCTGAGATTTAAGAAAATATTTCAAATGCATTTACATTAATTAAATAACATTTTAAGCAACAGTTTATATTAAATCTTTAGTTAGTTCCATAATGCAATGTTAAATTACTTGTATTTATCTCTCAGTAACTATAACAATAAGAAATCAAAAGTAGACTTTTTTCTTACTCACTGAGACAACTCAAATTAAAGATACAGCTTTGAGAATCAAATCATTAAGTAAAAATACTACCTGTGAGAAAAGAGTCTTACACTTTTATAACTAATAAATGAATAAACTAATCAATCTGGGCAAAATATAGCTGCATTTAGAGCATAATCAAGAGAAAAAAAAAACTTTTTAAGGAAATTAAATAGACCAACTAATAATATTTATCAGCTATGGTGTGTGAAAGTCCATCATCTCTGATTAAAGTAACTCAGCTCTTCACTAAATGAAGCCTTAACTCTCAGCAGCTGTACAAAGAACAATCTTGCTGAATAAAATTTAATAGCTGAAAGAAAAAGATTCAACAGATAATGAAAAAATATAAGACTGCCTCCAAACAATCTTCATTCTGCCACAGACTACCACATTTTGGCTCCTAATGTCACTATTTTCATTTTTCTGTTGCATCAGGGTTTGGACATGTCGTGATGAAACATGCACAAATTACCACATTGTAAAACCTTAGTAATCAGATTGTTACACAAAATTTCATGAACACACCTAAATTTTACAATACCTGCAGGAGACAAAATTGAGATTTTATGCTGATTCCATTTTACAGTGTTATTGTCCTATGGTTATCAGAGGAGACATTCCTGTTACCTCAGTAAAGAAAATCTATCTCAAAAATTATATTAGAATAATGATTATGCCATTGAAAGGTATGAATTTAAGGTTAGACCTTTCATATTTAGCTTGTTAGTCAGCTGTCTCCTTCCAGACCATGACCAAGATGTGGCACACAATTCACTCCTTTGGATTGTATAAAATTTCCCTAGGTATCAGGTTATCACACAGATTATTAAGCAATTCACCCTTTTCTGCTAACCTGTACTTCAGTTTTTAAGTTTTTATTTTAGGCAGTAATTTTACCCTCACAAAGAAACACAAACAAGTGTATAGAATTCTGGATGTGTGCAGAATTACTACTAGCACCTGTTCACTCTAAAATCTAATAAAACTGCAATGTTGATGTTATCATTTCACTGTTCAATCATTTCAGCACAACATACAAATGCTGTGCACATCTTCTACAATCTTAGATTGTGTCAACTTACCTGGCTTTCATTCTTAATTTTCTCCTACCTATGTACAAACCCCTTCTAGTTTACCTTTGAAAATGTTTGTGGCGTGATAAGAAAATGGTATTTTGATTTATCATATTGACATATACGTCAACACAATATCCTATACAGAAGACCTAAAAATCCTGCATTGAAAATGCATTGAATTAGACAGCAGTATGAATAGAATAGATTTGCTTTACTGAGTGTATCATTCAGTACTTAAGTAAGTAAAACACCACAGTTTTATACTTATCTGAAATTGCCTTACAGTTGGTAAATCATCCGGACAGCTCAAAGCCATTCTGCCAGCCGAGTATAGAATGCTGTCTTTGCCTGGTCCCTGGGGATATTTACTCCTAAAGGATCTTCTCCCACAAGGCACACCCAGTAGCTGAAATCACTGTCCTCACTACCCCTATACACAGAGCTTGGTTTCTGTTTATGCACCTGCATCCTTCTCGATTAGGACTGATAATATTAAAACTCCATGACTCCTTATAATGAAAATCAGACTCCTAAAGTGATTCATGTTACAAAGGACTAATGGGCAACCACAGGTTATAATTACCACCTAACAAAATTCTACCATACCAAGGCACAAAATCACAAATAATTCAAAATCCTGGTTCTCCCAAGGGCCTTAAATTTTCTTGTTTCCCATCTTTATTTTTTGCTCCTCTTTCATTGTCTCATCTTTTCCTTTTTCTCTTTTCTGTAAGTGATTTTTTTTTCTTATTGATGCCTATATGAATATTCTTCCACTTCAAATACCTCTGTGAGAAAAGAAGTGTTGCTAGTGCAGAAAAGGTGAAGGGATATAATTGCAAAAGTATGTTCTTTATTCAAAACAGACTCATTCTGCTTTTCTTCACCCACTAAGTACAGTGCATAAAAATCCCTTGTTAATGGTACATACATTTTTCATGAGTTGAACCCTTCATATTGAGAGTTCTAGTTCCTTGTATACTGTATACATTAGCACAAATATTAAGGCCACAAAGACCCTATCAGTCTTCTCTGAATTCATACAACATTTCATACTCACTATTTGCTGACAGTGCTGGTGAATGCAATGATGATAAAGGTTACTTACCAGAAGATGGACAGCTGAATGCATTATTATTTCATGTTGGGCAGCTGATCCTTAGCTAAGAAGGGTAGGAGGCTTCTCAAACTTTCCTTTCTTTCCATCCCTGGAAGTTTACTAAATGCCAGAGTGAGTACACTAAAGAACATCTATTTTGGAACAACTGTTACAGTTTGCCATCTTTATAGCTATCTTAGATTTCTTTAGTATTTTTTACAGTTCTTACCTATGCATATTGGTTTTGTTCCTAATAGGGAAGAGGGCAAGCTTTCCATCAAAAGCCCAACTTGCCAGCACTCACCTCCTCACCTGACTTCTGTACCCTTCCCCCAAATAAGCCAGACTATGAAGATATCTTATAATGATATATATTGCTGTTTGCCTGGGGAACTCTGCACAGTTACTTAATATGTGTTTGGCTGCTGGCACTACAGCGTACTGAAAGCCAGGCAATACATGTGGATGATCTGTGGTGCACAGTAATTCAGGCTTCTGGGCAGAAGAAAAATGTAATATGTCTGACATATTTTGCTATTTACAAGTTATGTTGATAGACTAATTTCAACAGAGAGGGCACAGGTAGGCAGCTGGTGATAGAAATTCAACCCACTACTTTGACAGGGACTGGAAAGAAGAAGCTGTAAGGTGGGAAGCAGATGAACCTAGTATTCTATCAGTCCTATGAGAGCCTGTTTAAAAATTCAAATCACCTAGTTTGGTGAGAAGAGAATATCCAGGTAAGGAAGGAAGTATTCAACTAAACCTAGTAAAAGCACCTCACAGCAGAGTCAGTGTTCAGCAAAGTGCACCCCATAATACATGTTAACTCCTGCTGGAGCAATCTGACCAGCAAGTATAGTAAAGCAACAGTGGTTTATCACTGCTGCTACTAAGTTCACTGGTTTCATCTCTGTGGTGTCTTTAACAATTTTACACTCTCTGCTTTGGTCTTTACATGGCCCTGTGGGGCAGCTCCATCAAGTGTCTCATTACAGGTTGTTCAGCTGTTCAGACTTCATTGAGACTCTTGAAAGAGCCATCCCACAGAGTGGGACAGTGTAGGAGTCCAGCTGAGATCCAGGAGGAAATCTTAACAGTGGCAGCAACTCTAGCAGGAGAGCACATGCCTAGATCCAATTGTATCACAAAACTGGCAAGTCTTCATTATAAATCTATTTAGCTGCACATGTACCTTCAGAAATTCCCAGCTACAAAAATACAACAGCCTTTCAAAAGCAACTGGTGCCATTTGATATCTGCAGCAAGTTCTCATGATGAAGCTCAGCAGGGTGAGACATTATTTCAAATCAAAATGCTGGCTGGAAGCCACAGAAACTTATGGTATGCATGCCTCCAGATCTAAGTCCTGAAACTGAATTAACTTCCTTCTCTTTATTATGGTCTGAAATCAGTTATAGTGGCTATTTACAATTTTGCCAGGAGCTTTTGCCATTTTATATTTATGTTTTTAAAGAACATTCAGTCTTACAACCAGGTCTTACAAAGTACGTCAAGCCTTACCATCACTAAAGCAAGTTTAAACCACTCACCAAGACCTTTTGTTTTGCACCCCTCCCCGCCCCTTCAATCCCTGTCTCTACCATAGATCAAAAGCAAAAAATACAAAAAGTAGCAAAAAGACTACTAGCCAACATCACCATAGTGTCTGGTTTTGAGGAGCTATTTGCCAGTCAATGATAATAAACCACTCTGCAGCAGCCACTAAAATAGTCTTTTCTACACTGAAAATACCCCAAAATAGATCTCCATAGAAATAACCCAGTGGCTGACAAACATTGGACACTGTTTCTGCAACGTATTATCTTGGTTTATGTGTGTCAAACTCCCACTGGATTATAAATGTGTTGGATTGGTTTCCTAGGAATGGTTTAAGAATGCAGCACATGTTTAAAAAGCTTTACATGTAAGATCCATACATTCCAACACCGCTGAATTTCATGAAAGATCTCTTGGTTAGAAATGTCTTGTCATGGCAAGACTTTTTTGTAACAACATGACATGAAGGAAGCAAAAAATCAAGAAGCCATACAACTTAGCTTTGCCAAAATAGCAAGTGGCAGACAACTTGCTCCAAATAGTGCAGTGCAACACATCCTAACAGGATTAAATTTTATGGAATAAAATATTTCTGATCCACGTGAATGCTTGTCTTCATATATACGCATATGCCTCTCTATATATAGATACATAATTTAAACAAATCAATTTCCTACATCACTTTCAGTTTTATATTATTGTTCTGTTTATTTTTTCAGCATTAAAGTAACTGAAAAATAACTACTGATAAAAGATGCTATTAATTTAAGTGCATTCATAGTGTGTTATGTCACTGATAGACTTGGGTAAGACTATTTCTGTATCCCTTTTACAAACCATTATTTTATTTTCCTCCTAATTTCCATGAATTTACTTCCACTTAAAGTCAAGTGAGGGCCTTGCAGAATTCTATTATATTATTGTCCTGTCATTATTCTAACTCCATTACACAACAACACAAAACCAGCATCAGCTTCCATTTGTCATATTACTTTGAGGATTATGTCAGAGTATGTGTGTATTATCTCAGACTATGTGTATATGCCTACTAAACATAATTTGGAGTCGGGCAAAAGGTAATCACTGATTCCTTCTAAAAATGCTTTTAAAGGAAAGATTCTGTAACTATTCTGTAAGAGCTCTCGCATCTGACTTAGACCTATCCAGCCCTTTAGACGAACCTATCTATATTTACATAATGTAAAGCTAACATTTAAAGGTACATATAAGCAAACAGATTTGAACTTCCTTGTCCATACTCCCAACTGAGCTGACAGAAGCCAGTCTTGGTGTGGAAGCCACACAGTTAAGCTCACATGGTTCTCACAGGTGCATGCTGTGCACCTCTCTAACACAGCTGTGTTGCTTCTCTGCCCACAGAAACTGTCTTATGTATGGAGCAAATGGAGCACAGAGAAGCTGGAGCAAAGAGAACCATGGGTCCACCTTTCCTACAAGTCAGATCCTTCAGTAGCCAAAAGATGGTTTGGCACACTTGATGTGTTTTATGAATTGGATAGCTGTTGCCTTCCTAATGTCTTTTAGTGTGCCCAGCTTTGAGGATATGCAAAAGATAGCCAGGACTCGTTTGAAATAGTCAACACGTCCACTGTCTGTTCCTTATAGCTGTCATAAAGGAAAAAAGAAATCAGGTGTTAATCTGGCAAAAGGAAGACTTAGACTCACACCCAACCATTTCCGGTGGGACTTTCACTAGCTCTTTTCATCTCACAGGCAGAGTGTTGTTGGGCTGTAGGAGGAGCATAGAGAAACCCTGGACCAAAGGAGCATGTTAATTGGAGTGGCAAGTATTGTTAGCATGCTGCTTCCTCCAGTCATAGAAAGCAGGATTCAATAATTTGTATTCCAGTCATTGTGAAGAACACAGCTTGTATGTGCTAATGTGTACCTTGGACATGTATTGTTACAATAGCAGGGATTTTACTTAACATTATTCTAATGACTTTCCTCCAAAGAGCATTTGTGGATACCACAACTCCGTAAGTGGTAACAAGGATAAACATCAGTTTGAGAAATGCAGGTCTATATTATTTATGAAACTGCAGTTGTCCTGTAAAAAACCCAGTTGTTTAAATAATATGTATCTATGTAATTGAGTCTTTTGTATACAAATAAATAAGGCTTTATTGCAATGTCAGAAGTTAACAAACCAGTCAATAAAATCAATGACTCACTTTTTCTTGCTTATATATCTAACTTTTCTCCACTTTTCCTATGTTCTGTGTTTGTTCTGGTTACATATTAACACTCTGAAGGATATAAAGCTCTTGTGATACTGTTCAGTAAATAGTGATCGGAAGACTGAAGAAACACCACCTCAGTGATCTGATACTCTTCCTATTTATTGTGTACTGTAACATATATCCCACTGGTATAAATCAGGGAGAAAGAAACTGTCTTGATCTATACATCAGAGTACTATAGATTTTTTATGTGAACGATTATATTAATGTCTGAGTAAATCAGGTTCATATTGATAAATTTAGCTAAAAGTTCTCCAGGCCTGGATTACATATAACCATTTTCAAAACAGCATTGCCAGATTATAACACTGAGCTGCTTATGCCTGTGTGGTTAAGGTTGTGTCAGCATTTCCATTATGTTTCACATTTTCCAAATATTTTTAACTTGGCCATAAAATTTACTTCGGCCTGAAACCTGGTGAACCAGAAGTACAATTCTACAAATCTTTACTACAGAAAGTTGTCCATTCTATTTCAGTCAGTGTTTCCATTAGCTGGGTTCTGCCAGATTACAAGTCAAGGTCAAGGTTTATGAGTCTGGTTGTTTTATTTTCTTAATGAAAAGTAGATTGTGCCCTTTTAAAAATATTCTTTAAAGAAAAAAATATATGGAAGGACTGGGAAACAAGGTTTGATTTTGTAATGTGATTAGGTCCCCAACTTCAAAATCCCTTATTTTTAGTACTTCAAAGAAGAAAAATTAACAGCAAAACTGCTGCAACATAAAAAGTAGCCATGGGGCAAATGCACTAAATTTTGTTCCACTAATTACATTTTCTTGTGGGTTTTCCTCTGGGATCTAGCACACCTTCTAAACAGTGTAAATTTGGGAACGCTCCAAGTGAGCCATTCTCATCTATCAGGAATACAAACATGCTCACAAAAGCTATCTTATTATGTATGCTCCATACAGGCTCCTTATTCAAAAATATTTTAACAGATGTCATGCTGGATAAATATAATGGCTCATCTGAGGCTTAGAAACACTTTAAGCATGGTAGAAACAAATTTGGGTAGCATTTTTCAAATTGAGTTAAGCTCTTAATGCACACCCACAGGCTTACTTAGACTTATAGATACAATATCTTTTTCTTTCCTCCTCCTTTAGCTAGCTGAGCACATGACCTGTTATCAACAAATTTTCCTGGTCTGATGCTGCTCTCTTGGCTCACTGCTGAAGTATATCCTAACTCTTCATTTGGCTTCTGAATGAGATTTCTGTGAAGCACTGGATGGAGGAGAAACACAAACCCTTTCTACACAGCTCCAGCAGCCTATAGATTACCTGCAGAGAAACACAGGAGGTGCATGTTTTACAACAGCATCCTCTGAATCCTTTCTTTTTGAAAAATGACCACAGACAAGGCTTGCCCAAAACAGGAGAGTAGCAATACATTCCTACTCTTGTTTACCTACACTTGTGAGCAGTCTACTAAAATAAACTTGAGCATGAAGCACTCATGAAGCTTCTTTATCCTCCTGGGTATGATACCCCTATGGATAGTAGTGTGGTACTTCTCAGTTCTTAGAGAGGTTGCAAGACTTTGCAAGGTTTCTCAAGGCCTCATAAGAATTTAAATATTTTCTTTAGTTTACACAATTTTGTTTGGTATTGAAAAACCCGGCTTGGCAGCTGCACAGCTGCAAGTAGATACTTATATCTATTGTGAACAGCATGAAAATTGCTTTCATGACCGTTACTTTCTTCTCCATAACTTTCACTTGATGTCATATAGCAACACTGAGATAAATAGTGGCAGTAAGATTGTGGCCTGCTGTTTTGTATTAACTAAGGTTTCCTTAAAGTATTCTTTTACAAAGTTTGAGATCTTAAGCACTGGGCATATAAATGACAGTGCATGTGTCCTGACCTTTCAGAATGGCATAATGGTTGTGTTGTGTCATATGCTGGGGCTGGAGGTTATCACAGTTGCCTGCAAGCAGGAATGCTGTGCATTCTCAGGGGAGACTGCGCTGCAGTTTGGGTCTCAAAGAACAGTCCTTACCTAGACTTCCATGCTGGGACACCTTAGCAGCAGCTCTGGCAGTTCAGCTGTTCTGAAATACCAGTGGGCTAAGCAGGAGAGCGCTGCGGTGCTGCTCTGCAGCTACAAAATGCCAGGCAAGGGATCAAGCAGCAGAAATATCAGTTGTCTTAAGCCACAAGCAGCAGATTTAAAAGTCAGATGGAGAACAACATGGTGAATGTGAGTTAATCTAGCAGCATGTCAGTCAGTGCTTGCTGGTTTTTTTAGTAGGCATTGATGTTTCTGCATCAGGCTTTCTAGGGATAGCTCTCCAAAATACTAGGCCACCATCAAGTAAGGTGGAGTCACTGCTAACTTGTTTGAGCATGCTATGCACTGTACCCACAGGAGCAGGGCCCACCCTTCAGAGAGTGAAGGCATGGCGCTGGCAACCTGCAACACCAGGCATCATGAGGAGTGTGCCCCTTTTCTTGAGCTCCAAGCATTGAAACAATTTCATATCAGAACTTCAGACTGACCCAGTCTGGGAGAGACAACTCAGGGAGTAGAAAAAAATAAGTGGTTTGGTTACTGCAAAGAATACTGACATTTGTCTTGTACCTAGGTAAAGGGTTTAGCTTTCATTAATTTCCTTTTGAAGTATAGAGTTCTAAAGGGTTGGCTTCTCTTTCCTGCTGTTTCCCCTTTTTCTGTGCTGTTTTCCTTCTCTTTGGGAGGATGCTTGGACAAAAACCTTGAAACAGCAGCTTCAAGAATATTAAAAATATATGGGTTAATTGCTTATGTTTTTAAAGGCAGGGTGGCTCTTAGGAAAAAAATCTCAAATGTAAAATATAAGGCAATTTTAAACATTTTTTTTTTCTGATCATTAATATGTGTTTGGAATAAAAATATATTTTGCATTAAAATGGGAACTGTGGAGGAAGTCAGCATAGATGGTGACACATCCTGTTAATAACACAAGGGGTTAAAACACATCAGGGCATCCTGCAGGCTGAGGGCCCTATACAAATCACCCTTACATGCGGGAACAGCAAGTAGAATTTCCCCATTAGGAGCAGCTCATCTTCCATGAGTAATTTCCTACCCTGCAAAACCAAATATTTTCAAAGCCAGTACCATATTCACACTCTACTCTCCTACTAACCAATGACATAAATACCTAAATATTTCAGAACTAGAATATAATGCAATAAAATTCAGCATAATAACATCCATCAGAAAGGACAACTTCAAAAAACATTGCATTTACTGTATGAAACGATATGTAATGATCATTGCCGAGGAATGGATCAATCTTGCTCCAGTTGAGCAACTGCATAAGCATTGAAAACAACAATAACTACAAGCTCTAGTGAGGTACATTTCTTCCTAGTGTCATCTCATTTTATTGCCTCTGAGGAAGGCTGAAAGTCATGCTGGAAAAAAAATCCAGAGATAGCTTTCTCTCTCTGCCCTCATCCCTGAAAATCTTGATTTTACTAATAATTCTCTATTGACTAGCAAATTTCAGTTGTAACACATTGAGTCCAATAACAACCACCACAAATCCTGGGTTTTATGGGTTTACAGTGTTTGAGGATTAAGCACAAACTCTGGGACAAAACAACATGTACAAAATTTGCATTTGAAAATAAAAGCTTTTTGTTTCAAAATCTTTTCACTATTTAAATTTTATAAAATTAATGAGGAGCGCCAACTCTGAGGCTTTGTATTTGGAATCCAGCTCTCATGAATTGCTCTCCACCAAGAACCAAATAGAGTTTTCCACCATATTTCTACCCCACAGTTTTATAGATAACTTGATTCCAAACCAGTACCTGAATTCGAACAACTCTCTGTTTCTTCAGTATGTGCCAGTTTGGTGTTATTCTCAAGGAGTATCCTTGAAAGTGGCAAAATGTCAGGACAGCAGTAACATACATCAAAGCATGCTTAATCATCTCTCAGTCCTCATGTACTACAGGCTTTTGGTTTCTGAATCCCCAGACTTTTCTGGAGCAGATGTGGATTCTTTTATACAATCTCAGGCTAAGTATAATAATTTGGTTTCTTATGGGTCATCAGACTCACAAACTGGAGACTAACACCCCTTTCCTACCTCCTTGAGAACGTTCACACCTTCTGGGTCCATTAATTTTCCTGAATTTATTTTATAGTTTTTATTGATGATGAAACACAAAAAAATACAGGGCATTACTACTGTAATGCCAATGAACATCAAGAAATTATCACTCTCTTTTAATAAATGACAAGAAATACTAATGATGTGGTAATAGCAGCTGACAGCATTATTAGCATGAAATTTTTTCTTCTCTATTACCTTAAGGGAAAATTTCACAGAGATAATAAAGGCCAGGAGTGAATTCACATCCCAAACTAAGTAGTCAAACACAACCCACATTCAGGATTTTTGAAAAGGACTCATTTATATGACAGACCTGTACAGTCTTCTCCTTCCCATGTGCTTCTGCAAACACCTGAGAACACACCAGAAGTGACAGCTGTCATCTTTCCAACTAACAAGGACTGTTTTGAACAGTCCAGCTCCACAGCCAATTTTGTATCAAGCTCCTACGCTCTACAGATCAGACAAGACCAGTGAATTCTGAACACGGGGATGCACCAAAGTAACCCTTCTGGCAAGGATTTTCCATAGTCCACGCCCTCGTCTGGCAGGATTGTAGGAATTGTATAAAACTACTTTGCAGGGCCTTTTCCCTAAATTCATTTCTATGGCATTCACTACCATTTGTACAGACTCACAACTCTTTCATCCAATCCCCATGTCACCAGGCAACCATCTAATTTCACTTGAAAGTTCATCACTCTGTCAAGCTATAAGAGCCCATTTGCACAGCAGACCCATGATTGTGTGGGTCTGGCTACCTTTAGAGTCAGTTGTTTGAATTATTTTCTGCCCAATAAGCCATGAATAAAAATGACAAACCCCAACATTTATTAGAACAAATACGATTAGCAAAATATGATTATAGCTGTTAGTCATTTCAGCAGCAATGATGGTGCTCAGCGAAGACTTTCCAGTCATTTACTTACTATGGTCTAAATTCGTGGAGAACTTTATGTAGCTGTTTCATCTGTAAACAGTACATAATTATTACCTGACTATTTTAATCTGTATTACAGAATAGGCAAAACCCCCTATGACAATTTTTAGACTCTTCAAACTCGCCTCTGCTTATTAATTCATTCATTCATTGAATGAATGGATTTATTTATTATTACAAAAGTATCTATATGATTCAATACATGCCTATTTGGTCTAAATGCAGTTTTGATCCTGAATTAGATACATCTACTCTGCAAAGGGAAATTGCCCTCTCTAGAGATTTGCTCCGTCCTGGTAGCCAGGGATACTCAATATGGGCAATGAACTTACTTTTGCATGGTGTGACACAAACTTAACTGATTTCAATAAAATGAAATCAATTGATTTCTGTAGGTTTGATACACCATGTCAACATCATGACACCTTCTAATAAAGACCAGCGGAACATTTGAAAACACTGCTGTTTGCCAAGGACCCAGAAAATGCTGAACCATGCCCTTTATCTCCCCCAAGAGGGATCTGAGTCTCATATCTGACTTAAATATTTCTTTAGACATGGTGTCATCATCCTTGGAACCCAGTAAATCCCCCTTATCATAAATTTATCATGGATTTAAAAGTGTCTTGTTTGTCAGATCTGTACCAGGCACTAGCACACAATTCAAATGAGCGACCACCACTGTTTACGTGCAATCAACCTAACATGAAGAAGATAATGAATAGACTTCCCCACCACCATTAGCTACAGTGAAAATAACTCAACAAAGTAACCAAAGTGATTGGTAATATTAAACTGTATAGATCCCTTTTGCCATGCTAGTATATGTACAACACCATTCTGTGACATTCTGTTTGGAAAATTTATTGTGATTTCTGTTGCATGCCTGAGCTGGTGGGAATTGGTACTCATGTCTTCTGAAGGCAACAATCCATAGCTGTCTTTTCCCCTCTCTGCCTTCTTTCCCATATCTCCCTCAACTGTTATGCTAATAGGAGGAGGAATTTATTGTTTGTGAAGTTTTCAGGGACACTTAATCTTGCAAATCTAGTTCATCATTGAAAACCCACTTCCTGAATGTTGAAAGTCCTCCTGATAGATAATAATAACCCAATTCTAACTATGATCAGGGAAAGAAACATTATTTTTCTTTGTCTATGTAAGAACTGTGGGAATTCCTCATAGATCTCTAGTGGCTCTCATATTTAGACTGATCCATTTGTCTTATTCCCAAGAGAAGCGTGGCAAAATTTGAACAGAAAAAAGGTAAGAACATATAGCAGAACTGTTTCCTCTCTTTTATCTTTCATATATGTTTTTCCCACCCTGTAGTCTACACTTAGAAAGACAGAGTAAATGAAAGCAAAAAAAAGGGGGTTCAAAAACACTTTGGAAGTCTAGAAGCTCTGCAGTCAGACAGAGTAAGATACAGTTCATATCCACTTTATTTTCCAAAGAGTTAGTTCTAGCAACCTGAAACAGCAGAAAAGTTCCTCTCCCTGCACCTAATTGTTTAGACCAGTTTAGAGAAGAAAAGATGTCCCTCAGCTACTTCAGTGCTGGAGTAACTCAGGCAGTAACTTGACTGTGATCTTGCCCAAGACTGACCTGTCCAAGATAATACTACAAATCCATGCTAGAATTAGAGCTGACCTTTCCTCGGATCTGTTTTGTGCCCAGACCTGGGCTCAAATGAAAGGAAAAATCAACCACAAAACAGCTGGCATCTGGTAAGGTAAAAAACTGTGGGGACAAAAAGTTGCACATGAGATAAATGCAAGCATTCTTCCTAAGAACCTAAAGAATTTCAAGCTGCAAAAACTCCAACATTCCACACAATATATTGTGGAATGCAAACAAGATATTTTTAGGCTTTTCAAAAGAGGTGACATTAAAAGTGTATTCCAAAAGGACTGTCACCTGTAGTAAAAGACAGCAATTTTTATAAGTTTTTGAATCCTCCTGGTGTTACCCCTGTTTCTCCCCTCAGAATATATGAGAGACCTCTCTTCTTGAGCCAAAGAGCATTGATTAGATTCACATTCTTTTCACTATATCCTCTCTGTCTCATCCAGTGAAGTACATGAAGCACTCTATCAGTAAAGACCAGTCTGTCATCCAAGGTATTTGTTAAGGTTCTGTATTTAAATATGCATAGATTGCAACAAAGGAATAAAACGATGAGAGATTACTAGAAAATTAAATGCACCTATAAATTAATTTCTGTAATTACTATTCATTAATATTTAATATATTTATAGAAAGGATAAATCTTTTTGATTCCCAAGGCATCCTGCATTTAATAATGTGGAAACAACTTATCTCCTTCCTGTTGTTGAGACTGGAGTTGTAATAACTAGTAATGTTAAATGTATTTCTTAGATCAATAATAAATAAATACATAAACACTTCCCTCCAGAATGCTCCCGATGTTATTCACAAAATTATAAAAAAATAACTACAGAATGCCAAGGGACTTCATAACCATTTCATTACTACTAGCCTAATTGCATGTGGTGGAACTGCATAATCAGTTTATTGAAATTGAAATCTTCGGAACTGATTCTCCCTACAGACACTAACAATAAGCATCCTGTGCAATAACACAGTACTTAATGTAATATAAACATTATATGCGCCAAGTTTTAAACATCCCTTGGCTTTACCTGCTGGAATTGGACATTTTTAACACTCTTGTGTTCTGCCAATGCATTGAATCAAATATCTAATTTACAGACTGCAAAATACAATATTCCCATATTACAATAAAGAAAGCAAGATACATTCAGAAAACAGACACACACACAATTGGTATAAGGATAAGCAAGACTACAGTTAATAAAGTGGAAATAAAGCAGACCCTTCTAGAAATATGAATGGATTTTCATGCACAATATAAAAGAAATTGCTTCTGCTTCCCACTGTGTCCCTGTACCTCTGCAAATAACTAGGCTGATACCACAGCCCTGATCCAACCTACTCCTACTTTACAAAGGGACTTTACTCTTGTGAGTAGGCTCACTCATACAAACAAAAGTATTTTTCACCCATTGTATACCCAGATATCAATGGGATTTTTTCTCTAAAAAAGAGGTTCATATTTTAGTTTATAAGGTTAACAAGGTAGACATTATTGATATGACTAATATACATTCACCTGCACATTTTCAAGTCAATATTCCATCAACACAAAGAAATCAAAACCAAGAAAAATATGTACTTTTATTTGTTTTTATTTTCAACAGCAAATCTAAAAAATGCTAAGGTTTTTTATTATTAACAATAAATTTTTGGTAATAGTATTTCAAATATTTTTGTCCTTTTTAAAGATCAAGAAAAGTTTGGGGTGGTGGGAGAGGGGGAACCCTAGTCGATGGTTTTGGTAAAGATTTTTGTTTAGGGGCTTCAAACAGCATATTTGGAAAAGTCTTTACCAAACACAAGTTCAGTATTTCAATTAAAGAGGAGCTGAAATAATTTCTAGTATCAAAAAAGGAATGGAGAAAGTTGTTTCTTCTTCTCTATAGTTCTGTCACAATGTGCCAATGACATGTCCATGTCTTGAAATGCAGCACTCAGTCACCTCATCTTTATAAAGTTTTATAAGACACCGAAAACAAAAAATAAGATTAGGGCTATTAGATACTGGAATTTTTCAGTGCCCTTGTAGCCTTACCCTACATGCAGCACTGATGGTGCATAATACTGTGGTTTCAAAACCAGTACAGGACTTCACAACCAAAGCCAACCAGAAGTACCAGCTCTGCTTCATGACTGGGGACTCCGGAGTTGAGCACAGCATTTTGCAACATTACTTTAAACTTTTAAAGAACATAACAGCTTTGACAAGCTGTGTAAGGCACCAAAGAGATCATTTGGAGCCAGTTTCATCCTTGAACAAAACCTCACAATAATTTGCTTCTACCAAGTGGACATTGCATCACAGACCAAGAAGATGTCTGGTTAGTATCCTAAGAACTGCAATGACAGAATAAATTGAAAATAATTTTAAACATAGGAAGCCCAATCCTACATCACTCAGTATTTTCTAGTGTCCGCACAACCCATGAGATACAGCATGATCATTTGGGGAAGAACAGGAGGAAACAGACTTGACAAGAGTGGTTGCAGAGGGCATAAGATGGCACAATGTCTTGCCCTTGGTGTGCTTCTTTGATTGCTTAAACCTCAGTCTGGCAAAACACTTGAAACACATAAACCCCTCCATGACCACAGAGCTTGGCATGAAGAACAGAAAGACTCCCATTGGTTTGAAGGGTGATTACTAGACAAGGAGCTTTTGGCTATATGTGAAGTACTCGTTCATGACAAAAAGATTTACCTGCCACCTTTAAAACATTAGCATGCTAAAAATAATCAGAAATGGAAAAATAAGGGGAAAATGCAGTCAACCAAATTTAAGTACACTTTCTTCTCATTAGGTCTATACCCGGCTAAAAAATGAGCAGTGGGGAAACGCTACACATTTTCACCAGCTGAAAGCCCACTAAAAACAATAAGCGAAAGAAGCAAACTAAAATGGATGTGACAACCAAAATATCAGAAGAAAATAACACATTAATGCAATCTTAATGCAAAAGGAATGCAATTTATTTTGTTTCTCAATACTGTCTTTCTGTATATGCACAAACCATTGGAAGAAGTTTGGTGCTTTTAACAAGTCTTATTCATTAAATCTTTTATTATTCAGTATTTTTAAAAAATAACTTATTGTACTACATATTGGAGAATACATATATATTTACCCCTCCTTTCCTTTTTGTGTAGAACTATCCTCAGATCACCTCACACAAATACAAGCAGGCTGATGCTTACACAAGTAGAAAACAACTTCCCTCCTTCCTCCTTTAGTGTTAGTTTATTCTTCAGCATCATTCTAAAGCATAAAGAATTACAAAATAAATATTTTTCTGAAAATCAGTCCCCTCCACTGTCTCTCAGTGGAATCTTTAAGCAAAATTTTGCATCTGAAATTTGCAGTAGTTATATATAGCAGTAGTAAAAGTAAGTTGAAGAACTTAAATCAATATTTTGTTTTAAATACCTATTTACATTCTTTTTACATTCATTAACATTAGTCACGTTAAGAACATGAAATATTTGCAGGATCAAAACAGATTCAAGAAATAAATTGATGATGGAGTTGCAGTTACATTACTTGAATGATTTTTTCTACCATCTGATAAATATGGAAAAGGCCAGAATAGCAACTCTGTCTCCTTTTATTTTTGTGCATCCATCATTTTCCACCCCATCTTTTAAAATCTAACACTAAAATAGATCCGTTCCTGGAGTGGGAAAAGAAAAGATTTTCAGAATTTCACCACGAATCAATGCATTTTCAATATACATGTTCTGGATGGATGAGATGCAGAGAAAGAATCTTTAGGATAAGGAGAATCACATCTATCACTAACATAAAGAGGTGAGATGCATGTGGGTTGATTTCACCATGGCATGGACAGCCTGTAAAAAATGAAATTCGTATCAAATAGCACTTCATTCTCTTTTGTCATTGAAAAATTAGCATTTAGTATTATATGCAGCTTTCAGGAGAGCATCTGCAATATTTTTCTACACATATGCAATACACACTGCTAGCAAGTATGGACTCGTAGAGCTTGGAGAAGGAGCCAGCAAGCAGATGCATAGATAGCCCTGGTTTAGGGGCATGATGAATTGTGTATTCAGCTGCAGACTGAAAGTACACAAACCTGGAAAAGAAAGTCTTTGACCCATTTGCTACGAAACAAACAGGCAATTGCCTCCTGTTGAGGAATACCAGCTTGTCATGGAGGCAGCCACAGAAGGAAGTCACCCCCAAAAGAGTACCAGGAACACAGTGAGGCAGGTAGTAATGCTTTCTGACTCACCACAGATTCAGCAAATGCAACTCCCAAGGGAAACTTGAACTAGATTGAGTTTGAAGCTCAGCAGCAGAGTTGCTAAATAGAACCAACAGCAGGCTTTAAATAAAAGCAGTGGCATGTTAAAAATCCCTGTGCAAAGCCTGTTTACCTGTCTGATTTCTTCATTATTTCTTTCTCTCTCACTTCCTCCCACTGCCAAACAAGAAAGGGATATTTGAAGGTAGAATGCAAACCTGAGACTACCAGACTTCAGGAGCCCATAAAACATGCAAAAGTTCTGTGGCTACTTCTTTGGCTTGCAATAGCTTAACTTTCTATCAAGGCTTGGGCAAGCCCCACGCTTGTGGTGATTCATTTCCTAAATGTTCTGTTCACCCCAAAATACATGGCTCATTGCTGAGTTGTAACCCTTCCCTAAATTGTCATTCATTGTAACTCCTGCCCATCACCTTATCCTGGATGCCTTATCAGTTTACCCACCCCTCTTACCTGCAGTATCCCATTGGTCCAAGCCTTGGACCTGCCCCTGCTCAGGGGACACTCTTGAGTGGATACACGAGGGATCAGTCTCACTTTCTATCTGGCTGGTCTCTCGGGAGGTCTGTCTGTCTGTCTGGTCTGCGTCTGGCCTGGCATCCCTCTCTGGAGGCTCTGAGAAGCTGTGTCCTGTCTTGCCTGCCGACATGCCGCTCTTAGCTGCCACTCAACCAAGAGACTTCTCCCCAAAGGCTCTGGTAAGGCTCTTGTACCTCCCTTTCCATCCTGGACCCAGAGGTATGCTGCCCTCAACCTCTGCAGCTGCTAGCCCGGCCCAGTAAAGGAGCAGAGGAGAACGCAAACAGATGGAGTCCCCAAACGTGCAGCAGCAACACATGCTAGCACAGACCTGGGTCTTTAGTGATGGATTTGTACCCAAAAATGGTAATTAGCAGGGCAAGCAGGTTATTCATAATACCATAAGATTTAAACTGAGAATACAAAAGCAAACGGGTCCTTCCCATTACTACCATTCTTGAACTAATTTCCAGTGAGGCCAGGTAGAGAAGCTCTAACAGATGCCACTAGGAACAGCATCAAATCCCACATCTTATAAATTTGAAAGCATACTTTATTTGAGAAGCACCTTCTTTACATTAATGTAGTCCAGACATGACAAGGAAAACTAGCTTTTCAGAGCTATAAAGCAAAGCCAGTTCATAAAAACCTTTTCCTCTGTAACATTCTAATCTAAATTTCTTTCAGTATGGTACACTCTGTATTTCCTTTGTACAGGCTCAGTTCTCCTTTGTGTTCTTCTTATTCAGCATGCCCAAATTGTCAGAGAGGGTGCCAGTACTAAGGCAGGAAAGGCCAGTCAAACTTCTTATTATTATCTATTGTCATGATTTGCAGCTACAAGACTTGTCTTTCCTATTTACTCTCTCTCCTACAAAAAACACAAGGAAGAAGAGAGGAAACTTGGATCAGGACTTGATACTTGGGAAACTGCATTTTCCTAAGGAGCTGATTCCTTTTATTATTATTTCCACTATTGTCTTCAACAAGATACGTCACCAGAACTGTCTCTCAGATCTCTGAGATGCAGACTCACAGCAAGCTCTGAATGAGAAGGCACATTACTTGGCAGAGAGGAAGAGGACACAAGGCTACCTCTGTCAGGAGGAGGCATAAGGCATCTGGGGATGTGAAAGGAGCGACCTGCGAGCAGTAGCACCCACGGCCAATGTGCAGAGCAGACACTACCAGTACTGTTGCCTGTAACACGCTTATGCAGTGTCTGAAACAGCACTCAGCTTTGGCCTCCAGCTACAATGGTACAAATACTACAAAGCAAAAAAATGTGACAGTCAGAAAGGTATACTCATGGACCAGAATAACAGGGACAGCAGCTTTTCAAAGCTGCTTCAAAATTTTAAAATCACTCCAATTGTCCAGTAGGTACATGACATCAGATCAGTAATACAGGTAAAGTACCAATCAGTTACAGTATCAGGTAGGGCAAGTAAGAAAAGAAAGTCAGGAGTGTTTTGTCCCTCTCTTGAATCAGGATTTCTAACTACCAGTCTCTATGCTCCAGTCACTAATCCTTGCATCCACTACCTAAGGAAGCTCCATGCATGTAACACTAATCTTATCTTGATGTTAGGAGAAAAACAGATCAATGCAGTACTCAGAAGCTGATGTATGACTAAAATATTGATAAAATATTTCTCATGTATATCAATGTCTTGCTATTTCTATTTTGTTTGGTTTTGTATGCAAAATACACGCTGTTTTGCTTGCTGTTGTATACTCTGCTCTTCTCATTTCTATAAGAATAAATAAAATTATGGAAAGGCTTCAACAACGCTTCCGCTTATCCATATAAGGGTTGCTTCAGCTTTGTAGGGTTCTATCCCACCAGACACTGAGCTATATTGCAGTTTATGAAAATTGGGAACATTTTGGAACATCTTAGAATTAATTAGGGTCTAGTAGAAAAAGTGCCCAAAATTCTTTACCTTTCATTTCCACTATTTAATTTAATATTCTCAGACTCCTTATATTTTCCCTATTTTCCAAAAATTCTGTAATTTCTGGGTATAGCTCCATCCTTTTTTCCCTATATTTATACAACACCTAATGCCATGAAATCCCTTGAACAAAACATGGAATTACAAAGGGATAATACAACAATCAACATTCTAATTTGACCAAAAGGGGTAAACTAGCACTATGTAATTGGTTTTCTATTTTTTAAAAAAAGTCATCCTTTATGTTATTTAATTCACAATACTGTATAAATGAATTAAAACTAAATTTACAAACTATTTTTTAAGACATCAGAATTTTACTTATTTAATTTTCCCTGCTTGGCAACAGGGACTGCTGAAAAGCCTGTTTCTCAAGATGTGAGTAATTTTACTTGTAGACCCAGGCAGAAAATTTCTGATTCTATGCTATTTTATTTTTACTGGAAAATGTCAAAATAGCTAAAACTAGTTAAGTGAATTTCACCAAAACTCCGTTGTCAGAAGAGGAAGAGTACACCTAATTCATCACAGAACTCTCATTTCTAACATCAGGAATACAGTTGCAGACTGCAGCCAGAACTGGAGGCAGAAAGAAAGGGACCAGGCTTCCTAAGAACAGACAGCACCCCAGTGCTTGATGGAGCCTGGGGGCACTAAGATCTGATTCTGGACACAAAACTGAGTTTCTCCCGAGATAACACCCCATGGCACTGCACCCTTCTGTTCTTTAAGACACATGTTCCTCTCCATCTTCTTTTAGAGAAATAGTTTCATTGCTTTTCCACAACTGGAAGAAAGCCAGGCACAAACGTTTGTTGTTTTAGTGAAGCAGAATTCACATCTGGGTCAGTCAGTAGCCTTCAGCCCTCCCACAGCCTAGTGCCAGCCTATACAGGCTTGATCTTATCTATGTTTCAGCGTCTTGAACACAGTGTGAGTGCACAAGGCACATACTTGCAGAGCTCAGAAACTCAGACCCAATTTTCAGCTGCTTGCTAGGTCTCATGTGAGGCTAGATGTGGTTCACATGTAGACAAAACAGGACCAGGATGAACCAAGATCACCATCCCATATTGCTTCCATTTTAAAAAGCCCACCCAGGCAATCAAAATTTAGCATCTAATTGTGAAAATTAACTGGCATTAGTTTTACTAAAAATAGGCAAGAAATCGAGAAATATGTAAGTTTTCAACGCTGTTAATACTGTCAAATACCTACACGGTAGTTCTTCAAAAACTATTGATTTTACACCATGCATTTAAAAAATGGAGTAGATGTATAACTATTTTAGAGAAATATTATTTTTATATAAGGAAATTTCTTTCATCATCAGTTATCTAGTTCTGTGAAATATTTCAAGAAAGGGATTTTTCCCACATCTTCAGCAGTCAGAAACCTAATTCTTAGTCCACTGCCACCCCAGCTCTGCAAAGAGAGTGGCACAGAGTTGTGGCAGGGATGACTGATCATGTGGTCTTTAGGACTGATCCAGTGCATCATCCCTGCTCTTAAAACTGGACATAAGTGCCCTGCAGGTACCCAGCCAGGGAACACTGTATTGTGATGGGGTTCTGAACACCCTTCTGGAGGAACAGTGCACTGTGAATACCTATTTGGTTAAACCTTGGAACCTGGGTAACAGTTCCTCTGTATGTTAGCAAAATTAATAATTTGATGCTGAAGGTTGCCTTCCCCTCCAAAGATATTTCAGTCAAAAAGGAAGAATAGCACTAATATTAATTGCTGGGCAGACTGACCCCTGGACATACACCAAAATATCTTTATTCAGGACATGAATTCTCTCTTTAATGCTGCATGTACAGACATAGCTGCTGCCACTCCTGTATGAAATCACACGTCCCATGGAAAGACCATGCAATACACAACGTATCATCTGCCAACAGACATTTCTGTAAGTTTGCTTTCATTATTCTTTCCTTGGATTTATTACAGTCATCATGATACATATTTTCTTCTCTCTTCTGACCAGCTTTACAGTGCTTATAAACACACTGTAACACAACAAGCAATATTTCTTGGTTTTTTTAAAAAACACTGCATTACAAATAATATAG
This sequence comes from Hylia prasina, assembly GCA_013397195.1. Taxonomy (NCBI): domain Eukaryota; kingdom Metazoa; phylum Chordata; class Aves; order Passeriformes; family Sylviidae; genus Hylia; species Hylia prasina. The sequence continues at coordinate 288,341 of VYXD01003841.1, forward strand.
AACTACAAAATCCAGGTGGATACTTTATCCATATGATATTGCAAGGCATGACATACATCTGTCATTCAAACCTTGCCTTGTCACATAGAAATATCTCATTAATGCAGCTCCCATGGATTTTTTTTTAACCTTTAATCCCCTGATTAGCTGACTGACTCAATGGCTAATTATTTGATTCCAGTATCTCAGCTCCAGCAACATGTTCCCTTTTATCACTTTGCAAAAACATGAAGCTTCTATCAAAAGTTAAATTAGCTGAGGATATAGGCTTAAGGTGAAAGTCCTTCACCACACTCTTATACAAAAAACTACAGAATGTTACTCTAAAAGGAAAAGTCTTGGCTTCCCAAAGCAGCACATTTTCTACACTAGAAAGTCTTTGCTGAAAACACTTCAATGTCATTACAATTTTATGTAGTGAAAAGATATTTTAAGTAGCTTTCTTATTTTTTCCAGAAGATTTTATGTACCCCTCGAAGCCTTGTTCAGTTCAGCTTGATCCAAATACCCCTGAGAATCAAAAAATCAACTGCAGCAAAACAAATACTCAGTAGCCACCAGTTCTGATTCTGCAGGTACATTTGCACGTACTCTCTCTTGTCCTGGAGCAGATATAGTGGATGGAGGCATTGCACAGAGGTAAGGAGGCACCAGGCCCAGCTAGGGATTGTTGACACCTTATATGATGCAAGTGCCAGGAAAACCTCACTTCCCATGCCCATTCTGTCCCTGCACTTCAATTAACAGCAAAGTTGTTCAATTAACAGCATTGAACCAGGGCAGGGGACCTCTCCTCCCATCAGTGAAATTATATCAGTCAGGTTATGGACACATAGAAATATTTATCAAACCAAGAAGCCATGGCACAAACATGCACATTCACTGCACAAACACAATGGCACATGGATAATTAAAAGTTCACCAGTCCGATTGACCCATCCATATATTACCATGTCAATAGATTTAAAGACCCACCAGACAAAAAACAATATGAGTGCGAAATACAGCTGAGGTGATTAAGTACAATATTTCTAGTCTTGGCAGATCATCATAGCTTTATCTTACACAGTCTGTCATGCCAAGTTCCTCAGATTTTCACTTGAAGGATTAAGACTTTTCCCAGAGACATGTCAAGCTAGGCTCCCATGAATTCCAATTGCATGCTAGGGTCTGCATGGGACTTGGCTTAATTTATTATGAATCTGGCTTCACAGGTCTTTGATAATTTATAACAGATACCTCAACCCCACTTCCACTTAAAGAGCTGTCCTTGACCAACCAATTGTCTAAGTTAAGGGGAAAAAATTCAATCCTAGGTTACATAAGTAAGCCATAATAAGAACAGAACACTTTATGGACACAAAGAGATAAAGACAGCACAGAAACCTCACACAGCTGGCTGCACTGTTTAAAATATCTCCAGTGACCACAAAACATCACAGTAATTCTACTGAGGATATTTAATTTTGATGCTCTGTTAGAGTGTTAAACAATTATGAAAGTGATGAAATAATGTCAAGGTTACATGTAGTTATTTAACTAGCTCCTCATTTATTTAAAATTAAATACTATATTCTAATGAATAGGAACATATTCAGGGTATAGTTTGCCATTGTTTTTGCATCCTATGAAGCCTAAAAAAAGTTAATTGACATAAATTTTGAGCAGCTGTTAGAGATATTTTTATTTGTTGATGATTAAAATTTCAAAGTGAAGCATGGCAAATAAAGACTTGGAGTTCTAAGGCTTAGATTTGGGGATTTCAACAAATATCTCTGCTCCTTTGGAAATTAGAAGATAAAAGATAACTGAAGTCCTTAAATTTTATCTTCTAAATGCAAAGGAGTGTCAAGTAAACATGAAGAGATTCATATTTTTAATCCACTTTATTTGCAATGAATGATAAAATAATATAAGCATTTCTGAGTTTAATAAGGCAGTATGGAATTTATACTGAGATAAATACATGTATGGCAATTATTCCAGCTAGCTGAAGATTTCAAAATGCAAATTTTTTTGGTTTCTGACACACCTTAAATAGTTTTTAATCTCTTTTGGTTTAAAATCACGTTAGAGGTAAGGCTTCTTTAAAAAATGCAACTCAGTATCTGATAAAAATACCTCAAATTCCCTACTTCAAGTAAAGGCAGTCTCTAAAATTACAGGCACTATTCAGATGTGGGTCCAGTCTGAAATGATGGAAATTCATTTCACATAATTTATTCTTGTTTCAACAGATTTTGAAGGCCCTATAAGCATTCAAACCAACCATGCACAATTGCTGAAAAACTTTCATAAATGCTATTCAAACCAGTGCCTAGAAAGACAAGAGGAAGAAAGCCTTTGTGTGCGCACTCTTTTTAGATTGCCATCATAGTGCAGTATGATGTTTGACATTGACACATTCTTTACATCCTTCATCATTCTTTACATCCTTCATCATGGCTTTTCATGAAATTATCACCAAACCGTAGGTCTTTTAGATCACTTTGAGCAAAGGGAAGGGGTGCAAGTGAGAGAGAAGGATGAAGACAGCATTTGTATGAAGGAAGGCCACATCACTTCTTGGTAGCGTGATCTTAGTTGATAGAGTTCAAAGATCTAGCCACAGCTATTTCTTTCAAGATAGAGGAGCTGCGTCCTATTCTTTTCCCAAGACGTACAGGTTACCACTTCTGTAGTGCAATTATGTATCCCTTCTGACATCCCATCTGTCAGTAGGGTTCTTTAACCCCTGGAATGAGCTTTTAGTGTTCACACTGAGACTTCAAATGTATGAGTCTAACAGGAATTGTCATGATGGGCAATTAGCTTTTGGCTTCAGTACAGGGTAATATTTTCCAAGCATTTCATGTTTCCCATTCAGATGTGCACACTACTGATACTTGCACTAGTGCTTCATGATTAGGATGTGGAGAAGGTCAGTTAGCACCACCACCATGTTTCACAGAGCTTCAGTCTGCAAGAACCCAAATACTGTGCACAGGTATCTTTGGTACTTTTCTGCTGGGGGAATATCTTTCTGCTAATAATCTTAGAAAAAATCATATTCCACTCAGAAGAAACCAGTCTGCTTCTGTAATGCTGCAAAGAAGAGCAAATAAGCAGCCCAAGCCTTTTCTGACTCTCCCCACTGTGACTATGTTACTGCGTACATTACAGTCCCCTTCCCTCACTTACTACATCTTTGTAAGGCTTGTGAATTAAAGGAAGGAGCCGTGGAGGTGTGATAACCTGCCTCAGAGTCTCTAGGCTGCATACAGCACAGCAAATCTTGCCATCACAGCTGCCACAGGCAACAACAATCCACCAGCAATATCTACACTGAACTTGGCTGGAAAGCTTTATTATATAATTGTAACATCAGAGGAAAAAAAAAAAAAAGTGAACAAAAGCTCCACAAACAGAGCTACTCCTTTGTCTCCTCCAGAATGGAGATGTGAGGCAGGCTTTTTCTGCTGGTCACCCTGGGGTGCTTGGGCTGTCCAGGAACACCATACACCATGACAGTGTGTGCAAGAGCACAGCCTGACAACACCATTGCCAGCAAAGCATGGGCTCAGCAGCTGGCAGATAAACAAAGAAGCAATACCCACTATCAAAATGTCAAGTATCTATAACCTCTAGCACAGCACAAAGATTACAGCAAAAAAAACAGACGTCTAAGAGGCAAGGAGCAGTAGGAGAAAAGGAGAGAAGTGATTGTGAGAATGGAGCAGGTGAGAATGCCTATCCTGACACTGTGAATGGTGCAGAAATGCAGGGCTGACATGTTGTGTCTATGCGTTACCATTAAGACGTGCTTTTTACAAACCCAGGTTACTTCCTCTTGAGGTATTTTAGAAAATATTAACAGGTTTGCAATCAGCTTAAAAGCAAAACATGACTGTAGGTCAGACTGGAGAACTGAGGAGCATTATAAGAACATATTTCCCCTGCAAATATTCTGGAGCAATTTGCTCAGATCTTTCAGGCCCTCATTAGAAATTTGTTTCCAGCATGTATGGCAATTATTCCAGCTAGCTGAAGATTTCAAAATGCAAATTTTTTTGGTTTCTGACACACCAAGGAAAGGCCAACAGCTAAACTACAGATGCAAAGCTTGAGCTCAATAAAACTGATTCCTGAAAAGCAGATTAGTTTCAAGTGATATTAGAAAAGAACCGCTTTATTGCTGTCTTTATTGGTATTCTTACCATCTGAACCACTACCTGAATACAGGCTGTACCCTGCACAATCCAGATATGTTATGCACCAGAAGAGATGGACCTAATTCTGCTTTCCAGATACATACCCTGTTTTAAAAGCAGTAATGTTCTGTATTCCACCATTTGTGTCTGCCTGCTCGCAGCAGTGCCTGCAGCTGATCCAGATGACCATGTCCCCGACCTGTGGAAACTTCCCAGTTCTTGGAGTAATTTTTGTAAACATTCCCCTGTGTACAGATTGGGAAAAGAGACTCAGTGGTCTGATCCAAGAGAAAATTGGCACAGTGGGTAGGGTTATGTGTGTGTCAATGTGTCAGGTTTCTGACAATGAAGAGGCTGAAGTTCTGCAAGTGTTTTCTAGAGTGAAGAGTATTGTGAGCCAAAAAAAAAAAAAAAA
>VYXD01003841.1:292966-314394 GCA_013397195.1 Hylia prasina
AAAAAAGTTAGAAGCAGATGGAATGAAAAATTTCCCAACCTTTGCTATGTAAACACACTTAAAAGGCTTCAGGCGACTTTTACCCTGGACTCTGTTTTTGTCAGATCAATGACAAGGCACGTTAACAGCGGTGTTTAATTCTATCAATATGTGACCAATTGTGTTAGATTGTTTGGCCATTGATTTCACTCTGTGCTACAGTTGAGCTCTGAAAGGAACTGCTTTCCCCTGCATTACCACACACGGTGACAAATGCCCAGCGCTGACTTTCAGTACGGCATGCACAGAAGCTCTGTCCACTTAAATGCTGGGGGAATACAGCAGGATAGTCATATAAGTGTTATTCTTTATTTATTTTCCAAATTTCCAGGCCATGCCATGCAATTTTATTTAGGTTTGAAAGAGGTTGTTTACAGAAACAGCTGAGTAGACAATAAGACAGATGACAATTTGTACACATGAAAATGATAAGGCAGACTTGAAAAGCTGCATAGTGAAGGAAAACAAAACTAAAAAGACTAATTCCACTAATTTACTGTGACTGGGCCACATCGTCAAATGCCTGCCTCAGTTTCTAGAAACATTTGCCAAGGCAAATGCACATTGTGCATGAGAGTTTTGAACAGCAGTGATCTAACAACAATGGTCTTCAGTGTATCATGTTTGCAACGAAAACCCTCTGCACCAAATTTCTAGCAGGGATTTATACAGGGTTTATACATCCACAACAACAGATGCAGCTGTCAGATTGTGATTTAAAGAAGAAATTCAGGATTCTCTATCCTTTCTCCTGACAATGAATAAGTTATTTATAAAATACTTATAAGTTTAATAAGTTTATTTGCGAAAAAAAATAAAATCACTAAGACTCATAAAACCCTCATATTTTGAAGTGTTATTCTTCCTCCTGAAATCCTCTGAAACTACAGATTTCAAATTACAAGTAACCCAGAAATCCTCAGGTTCTCACCAGCTATAGGGTAAACCACTACATGTAAAGTAAGACAATTCAATTATTTTGATAAACCCCTATTATTTAAAGTAAATGACATAATAGAAAAATAAAATTCCACAGGATTAAGGCTTATGCTTCTTAAAGAAATATTGCTCCTTTCAAGAAAAAATTATGTTGCCTTCAGGTACCCAGTTTATAATTTCTTGGCAGCCTACCCAAACTTGCTCCCATGATCAGCAGAGCTGATCATGGGAGAGGAAGCTGTAAGAGGGGGCTGTGTAAGAGAAAGCCTTCCTCTTCATAGGAACATAGTGACAATGCTTAATTTTTAATAATCCCATCTACATCTCTCTCCTGAGTCATCTTAGTGATTAATAAAACTGCTTTGAATGCTTAAACCCTAACACCTATATCTTTATTTAACTATTTTTCTTTTTTCATGTAGAGATAAAATAACTTAAATGGCTTTTTTAACTTCCACATGTGATGGGACATGCTGAGGCTCCATGAGGAGCTCACAGGGCTTTGCACTGGAATTTCAGCCAGGCAGGGTGCTGGGCTGAGGGCTTCTGTAACTTCTAACCATGTTGATGGTAGTCTTCTTAGGGAACATCACCAAGTGTGTGATATAGAAATCCATTAATTGTTCTCTTGATTTACAGTTTTGCATGTGTGTGGCACATCTTAGAGTTGCCACCAAGACTGTCAAAACAGATGTTCCTAAAGACCAGCAGTTAGGCTGGAAATCTTGGAGGTATACAAATTACGGTTTATATCAAAATACTAAGTGATCAATTCTTTTATTGTTTCACATAACTTAGTCACTGTTTTCTGTCATGTCTCCCAGAAATAGAAACATACCGTAATAGTCCTTATGAAATTAATTCTGAGGAATGCTGCTGCATAGCAAAAGCAAAATGAAAGCAAACCCCAGTTAAGATCTGCAATAATGCGAATCTCATTTAACTCTACATAGTGTATCTTGCTCAGTCTAAAACTATGCTACAGAAAATTCATTTGGCATTTACCAGCCACCTTGAGGAAGAAATATTTCCCTGGATAACAGTAACTGTGCCAGAAAAATAAACACAACAGAAATTCATTGGGGTTTTGGGCTTTGGTTTGTGTATTTTTGGTTTGTGCAGAACAAACCAAAATTATTTATTCCAATCACCTCTTATTTGATGCAATCTTGCTCCAAATAAGATTATGCCAAATACTCTAAAAACTGAAGCTGAAGAAAGAGTAGATTTATAAACCACAGAATTCACATAAAGGGGGTTTTCACTTACCTCAGAAATCCATGATCAATCCCAAAGAACAGGCATGCACTGAAAACACAGTGCAGACACCTTAACTGGAAATAAAATATGATATGATTCCAAAAAGACTCTGCTCTCTCACCAACCTGCATGCTATTGTTAATGGCAGGGAAAACAGCTCTCCAACCTTACCCTCCAGTGAGCTGACAGGGAAAGTTTTCATTGATTTCAACCCTGTTTAGCAAGTTTTTGATCTAACAGTGTCTGTTTCTAAATCTAAAAGGAAGGAAAAAGTGCACTTATTCATATCCATTGCACAACTGCCATGAGAGAGATATAGTGGAGAGTTTAATATGAGTGTGTTTTCTGCCCTCTCCCTCCTCCTGAACCATACTCTGTTAAAGGAGGCTGGAGGACAGCACCTACCGTCCACTCTTAACTAAGATGGTCAAGAGGTGTGTGCATATTAAAATAGCACAGTCAGTGGGCTGTTTTGAGCAGTTTCCTAAAGCCTTTAGCCCTTGTGCACCTTTGCAGCATTCAACTTATCAATTTACTTGCAAATGGCTCTCTGAAGTATTAACCCAGGTTAATTATTCGTCAAATATGATTATGCAGTGGTAATGTAAAAAATCGGAAATGCAGGATGGAATTTTTCACTCCAGCGGTTTGGCAATTGTGGCAGCTGCTGGAGAAGCCAGAGTAATTACCAGCCCATTCCAGCTGGTGAAACAGCACTCTGGTTCAGGGTGGGTGGGGGGAAGAAAAAAGCAATGAAGAACCAGAGGAGCGGGAATATGAGCCGTGCCAATCGACATGGGGAATATTTCACAGCTGCTAGTGGTGATAAATGAGAGACTGTGGCCCTACTTCTAATCAATACATGTAAATGCTACTCATTACAGCTTTTATACACACTTCTCAATTAGCCTTTCCTCCCACTGGTAACAAGGAATGTCATGCTTTCTGGACTGTGAAAGTGGTTCGGCAGTAAGTTCACCTGCATCAGTGAGACACAGGAACAATGCTCACAGCTCAGCCTGGCAGCAGGTGGTAGCAGTGAAAGTCTAAATTCTTCCTGTAATGTGAATTAAATGAAATCCCAAGTACTGTCATTTAATTAAATGGGTTTTTTAAATACCATTTCCTCTTTCTTGCAGCTAGAATAACCTGTTCCCAGACACATGCACTCCTTTGCCTACACCCAAGTCCTTCAAAAGTAGGGTGGGGGCACACCAGCTGAGGTAAAGATATAGGCTTGTAAAACCAAGTAAGTTCACTCTCTGAACAACAGACAAATAAAAAGAGGTCAAACCTGCACCCTAATAAAGAAGTTATCCTTTTATTCAGACTTGAAAGGTTTTCTGTTTCATTTTGTCTCTGTCAAAAAGGTTTTTTACCCCCATTCCCCTGTGCTGTTTGTAAAAGGAATCCAAGAGGGATGACTGCATACAGCAACACCTCCTTTCTTTGCAGGGTTAAAAATTGTCACCACCCACTTTTTTCTGGGAGTTCAGCCCAGCAGAAGCACATTCACTCCACAGGCTCACCACAGCCATCCTCCTGCAGTTCCTGGTGCCAAGCTAAATAACTCCCCAAAGCTCACCTTGTATTTGTATTGTCTGTGTCCTGACACAGGACAGTAAAGAACTCAACTCTAAATGGAAATTCATCACTGTGTCCCATCCCAGGATACGCCTTTCATCTCAAGCCTTACACTAACTTCTTTTATTAATCCTAGAAGTTATAGCCCCAATAACAAAAATGGAACCAACACATCTGATAATTTTTTATAAGGTCCTCTGTTCAGTGACCACAAGTAGCCTTAACAGTCACTTTGCTTGACTGAGACTTTAGATATTTAATGCTTTTCTAAAGGTCTTGTTGTGGGAGTCAAGTGAATACAGATTGGTTTTCTCTTTCCCCCATCCTTCAAACACACCAAACAAAAAGAAAAAAAAAATCATCTTTTCATGGTTTTCAAGAATAGAAACATGAATACAAGGACCATGAAGCCTCAAAACCAAACCAATACACCAAGAAGCAGGAAAATACTGTTTAAAAAAATCAAAACCCTATGATTTTTATAAACAGTATTTTGGGAGCTGATGTTTCCAAAGTGATTCAACTGTAAACACCCTGCTCATGAGAACTAATACAGTTATTTTGGAATATTTTCTTAAGGGTGCACAGTCACTATGTATTTCTGAAAACATGGTGACACATATTCTAGTTCACTTAAGGAGCAAAATACCCCAATTTCACCACCTAAGGCCTGATTCATTTATCATCATCAACTGGATTCTTCATGCACATCCAAGAGCAGTGTCTGATCCTGCAATTTAACTCATACATGTAACCTTTCCACTTGAAAAACCACCATTGCACTTTGGGGGAACAATGTACAAAAAAGGCTACAGGTTCTTAGGATTTCTCAGGCTAGGTTCTTAGGAGTCAGTTAATTTTTCCATTTTACAGAGAACTTGGAGGTGAAAATAAATTTTCTAAACCTTATTAAATATTAATCGATAATCTTAATTAGTTTTGAGACATCTGATTTGTAGATTTTTTTCTGAGGGTCACAGACAGCATAACGTGATGTTTAGAGCTTAAGTACTTGGGCTGCCTATGCATTCAATCAGAGAGGCAAGACACATGGCTGAGTGCTTTCTTGCCTTACCCTTGAGCACAGCATACTGTATAAACACCATGCAGCTGTGTAAAACTGAGTTTTTCAAACCAAACAGTGAAAAATTATGATCAGAGGTATATCAAAAAATACAGTGCTGGCGTGCTTCTCCTACTACTACAGATGTGCCTGATTGAACCAACATGTGATGAGTGGGGAGTATATGTGATACTAACTGCATTTTCAAATGCATACAATTGCAGCCTGCATACATATGTAATTCTAACTTCTTTAATCATAACTGACTTAACCGGCTTATTTAAATTTAGTTATATTTTTTCTCCTTTGCTGATGGGTGAATACGGCCAAATAATGCTGAATAACCCCCACCCAAAGGGTTAATTTGGCCCTTTGCACTAGTTCAGTTACAGAGACCTTTCAAAGCTGTGCTAGAAGTGGGACATGCACAATCCCACACTTGGGCAAGCCCGGAGGCAACTTGCTATTAGGAGGCAGCAGCTCCCTGGCAAGAGATCAGTGACTGCTCTAAGGACACTTTCTCAAAGCAGGGAGTCCTGAGCCATCAGTGTCAAGTTGCTATCTAAAGAAGAGCTGGCTACTCTGGAGCTCTGTAAAATAGCTGCCTCAGGTAATGCTGAGCCCTTCTCTTACTCCACCCATTGTTGTTTTCAGAGACATCGTTATGTTTAGTGTTTCGGAGGCCCTCGAGCCTATCAGGGGAACTTACAGGGCAATGCCCTAGAAGAATGTACTGAGGGCTTCAAGAATGCCTCACCACTTAGGGTGAGAAAAAAGGCTTCCCCCATGGTGCTCTGCAGTATCATGTTAATTTACCTTAGTTCTGTTCTTCCTATTGGCCCATTGGCCTTGCCCACCTCTATTGTCCAGATATGTCCAAGTTCTGGAGAGTTCTATTTTCCCTGTTTCCCCACTGGTTTTTGCCCTTTGCCCTGCCCATACACAGCCCTTGTGCCCTCCGTTCACTGGCCCCTGATACTCTGCTCCACCCCTACTTGCCCTTGTACTTAACCCTGAACACTCCATTACCCTTGTCTTTTGTCCCTGGACCCCTTCGGTGTGTGGCTGCAATAAACCCCACTGGAACTCTGTACAGAAGACCCTTCCTGCCTTTCCTTCACTGACTTATCTGTGGTGTCTGTGAGTGTGGATTAAGTGACTGTGTGCCTGCCTGAGAGGCTTCCCAAGAAGACACTTTCAGGGAGGTAGTGGCAACCACCATCCATCCATGCCACTACATAGTGTGACATTTTTACAAGGTGAAAACACTAATTCTTTGTGGCAAAGCTGAATACAAGTCTATGTACTCACACTAGAAGCTTGGTCCCTTTAGAAACACATACTTTTACTAAAATACAGCCTTTCAAAGTGTTTGGATTGATGAGGATTCACTATATCTTCTATCCACTGAATGCATCAATATTTACTTACTAGTATTCCATCTTAACGCAACATATTTCTGATACACACACATTTAATGAAATTATATACACTTTTGATGTAAAATTCTTTTTAAAACACACTGTTACTGTTACTCTGGTTTATTAATGGTCAATTATCTTTTCACCATGAAATCATATTTATAATTATATATAATCTTATCGGTTTCCCTAAGCATATTATCATGGACTTGTATCCATTTATGTTCCATAAACAATGCTTCCATTATTTGTTAAATGTATATATGTGTATTCTTTTTACATGTTGACATGTTCCATAATGACAGAAAAATGAGTGAGAAGCAAGAGATGCCAAAGGGGCACTGCAAATAGAAACAACAAGGTGTTTTGCATAATGTTTTACATGTTTCTAAATACAGTTTTCTGCTAAAATACATTGTTATACTGACAATATATTGGCTCTTTTTATTGAACACTAAACCATATATTTGCTATATGAATAGGAGAACCCCCACACACTTCAATACTTCCTCAGTGATCCCATTCTGTACTGCCCTAAACTCACAAGATCCTGGGTTTGTCTCTCTGCCTGCTACACACTACTTCTTGTCACTACAAGTCACCCTGCTCTATGCTGCTAAGCTGTCAGTGGCATTGTTTCAACTCATCTACTTTAAGGGCCCAGGATTTTCACTCATCTCAATTTCCACATTAAAAAGAGAAAAAGAGAATTGAAAAAGTTCATCAAAATGGAATCTAGCATCTTAAAATAACTGTGTCACATCTTACAGCTTTTCATTGACTCATGCACTTTGAAATCTCTAAAAATAAATGTATCACAGTTTTTCTCATTATATCACCTATATCTGATGCTATTTCCTTATGCCCTAATAAAAGCTTCCCATGGCAATTGCACTCCAATAAGTCTCACAAATAGTTAGAAGCAAAACAAGAGAAAGAACTTAAATGACAACTACTTGCAACTTCACTTCCTTTACTGAGAAAGGCACGCTTAACATTCCATGTCTGAGGTTTTTCTTCTTTCAGACTCAGGACTTCATACTGAAGGGTGATTTGTTTCCCACTGGACTTTCCAAACTTTTCCTTCTGCCTTCAGCAAATACCCACAGAATATTATATACTCTTAATTCCAAGAAAGCCTCTTCTTTATAACCCCTGAAGGTGTTGAATACTTTCAGTTTCACTGAGCTGAAGGAGGGTAGATAAAACCACCCTTACAAATTACTCAGAGATGGCCTCTGAGTCTACTGTAATGGTATACTTTCGTTAGTCTTTGAACCTACTCTGATATGCACAGATCCAAGAGGGAAGATACGGAAGAGATGGAGTGGAACAGATATGTTCCCACAAACTCATCACAACACATACATCAACATTGTTTCTGATTTGGGACCATCCAGGTTCATCGAATATGTTAGAATTACTAGACCACACTTGGACAGTTCTAATTCTTACCCCTCTCAAAGGCTTGAGTGATGAAACACACCAGTATGCTCTGGACCTATTCTGCTATTCTCCTAATCAACACAAACACTCCATTGAGAAATGGAAAATCCAAGTTTTTCTTTCTTTTTCAGTGGATTTGTTTTTCTAACAAAAATCATTTAAAAAATACACTTGTACAAATTAAAGCAAGAATTTTCCACTGATTTTGAAGGTACCACATCTGGCTACAATTTAGTAGTGCTTACGAAACTATACATACAGAAACCCAACCTAACACAACTAAAGTTATTCTAGTTTTGTTGCCTGTGTTTGACAGACATAACTATTCTCCTTCTACATGTCTTAAAGAATTTGAGAACATTCCCTTAATTTTCCAATTATTTTCTTGAATTGTCATCTTTCTGTTCTTCCTCCATTAGCAATCCTGATATTTCCTAAATTTCCTGGGAAACTTTCCTTTTTATGTGCTTTCTGCTCTTGCATAAATTATTGCTGAGCTTTCACAAAGCAAATAAATCCTTGAGTTTTCTTAAGTTATTCTGAAATATGGACATGAATCGTTTTGCCCCAAGGTAAGTTTAAATATACTGTCTGTTTTCCCCAGGTACCTAAGACACTACATTTATTATGCCTGCAACTATTTTATTTCAGAACTTCTCCAAAGGCTGAATTCTAACTTGCATGAACAGAGATCACGGCAATATAGCAGACGTGGAGATATGGTACATGCTGGCTTTTGCACAAGCTGTTAATGAGCTATACCAAAATGGTAGCTGTCACTTTGTGTTGGATCAGGGCAACCTGTACAATGTAAGGAAATTAAAAGCTCCCAGTGGCAATGGATCCTGTTTCAGTCATTAGCTACTAGGGAATGACAGAGACCATTCAGAGGACCAGGCCCCTGTGAGGTTCCTTGGTCCTCAGGGGATTCTCTGCTAATGCTGTTTTATGCCCCACTTCTTTGTGATGCAGAGTGAGCACAAATGAATTACTATTTAATTTATTTATTTAGGTGCAGCTAACATTGCAGGGGAAACAAAAAAAAACATCGAGAGGAGGAAAAGCCTACAAAACATGGATGCATTGATCTAACAATCAACATGGCCACACAAGTGATGTGGTGGAGGCCTATAGAGTACCTATGTAGATGTGTGTGCAGTAGATACACTATAATACAATGAATACCAAATATGTATTTCCCAGTCCTTTACTATTTTCCTTTGAAGTAGGTCCACTGAGATGGAATTATAAAAGCAAAATCTCCATTAAGCCTTATTTCAGTATAAGACATAGGAGAGAAATATCTATCCAGCTATCTATCTATATTTTAACAGAGTCTGAGAATATTTGCTTCAATCTTTGTGTTTCAAAAGAGAATGAATCAGGCAGAAGGACAGAAGGTTACAGATTAGTCCTGGTCATTGCTCAAAGAGTGTGGGTTATAAATAATAAAGGAGAAAAGGGTGAAGGACACTAAAATATAACTTGAGACCCACAATGGAATAATCAAAGCAATGAATCTAATTTCAGCTTAAAAATACCAAGCAATTTTGGATTGAATGTCTCTGCACTGCTCTCTTCTGAAATATAGGAACTGATAAACTAACACATATTTTTAACAAGTTCCATCAGGAGAACAAACTAAAATGTCTTGCTTTTTAATGCACCATAGATAATGGGAATGTTTGTGTGCATGCATCTATATGTATGTATATATGTATGCATATATACTTGCAGTCTATATGCATTCTTTGAAAGCTTCATGCTTAGCAGAAAACAGTAAATTGTATTGCTATCTAATGTAAAATGACAGTCAGGCTACATACATCTGGTTTGTGTGTATGTATGTATATATGCATATATTACATATATACACATTACATTTGTGTTTATATATGCAAATATTTGTTGTATAGATATAAATACTGCGTATATAGACACACCTACACATACATGCACCAATTGTTGTCTTTGCTAGAGAACTGGTTTTAAAGTGCAAAAGTTTGGGATAATCCTGCATACATGCTTCATGACAGTGACAGATCTCACATACTTGCAAGATGAGGCAGATTAGGTGAAATGCGGCAAGGTACTAAGAGGCAAATATCTTCAATACACAACCCTTATCCCTGATGGCGAGGGCACTCTGCACTGCCAAAGAAGCAGATACCCTCTGGCAGGATCACCATTTGTCTTGGGTTATGGAACCAAAAATGTGTATTCTATTTTCATCTGCTGAAAGTAGTTGGGGAAGTGGTTTTGTTTTTTTTTTTTTTTTCTTTTTTNAACAGGATGATCTCTACTCCAACAGAACCACATCTGTTTTCTCCAGGAGGACTGTTTGCAAACACCCTGACCAACAGGGTGTCAGGTTGTGTCCCTGACTCTGTCAGGGTTTTCTAGGCTTTTTGCTTGTTTGTTTGTTTGCTTGACTTCTGGTACTATAACATTTGTATTTTTAATATTCGTAGTAAAAGAAGTGTTATTCCTATTCCCAAATCTTTGCCTGAAAGCCCTTAATTGCAAAATTATAATAATTCGGAGAGAAGGGGGTTTACATTTTCCATTCCAAGGAAACTCCAGCTTTCCCTAGCAGATATCTGTCCTCTAAAGAGGAGAACAAGACACCATTATAAAGGACTTTTCCAAGATTGGTTTTCACCCAGAAAACTCAATGCCAAAATGAGGCAAGAAGTGAATCACTCAGTAAACACCTTTAAAATTATGAAAAGGTCTGAAAGACAATTTTCTACAGCCTCTTAGTTCAGATGTTTCTAGGCCTGTCCCCTGTATGTGTATCAGTAATGGAAAATCCCACTATTCCATGAGGAGCAGGATCAGGCTATCTGTTTATCCGAAGTATAAGCTTTCCTAAAGACAATCACTGACTACAGGAGATGAAATGATGAAATTTACAGACAACCCTGTGGCTAAGGTGATCTCCCTTCTTCAGACATCTCATGAAATTATGTTTAGTGAGCCATAATCTCACTCAGATCACTAGGTCAAAACAAAAATGAGATTGTAGTCAAGCATGTGGAAATAAGGATGTACTAACATTAAGTTTGTATCGGTTTTAGGGGTGGGGTTTCATAACCTTAAAGTAATCAAATCTGGAATTTTAATGTCCTAACACATAAAACCAACTGAAATAGACTAAGGTAGTGGAGGTGAAGTCACACAACACAGCCAAGGCTCCCAAAAGAGCCTGCAGTGAGACTGGGACATCTTACACATGTAGGTCAAATGAGAGGGCAGCAGGGAGCCTCTGAGCAGCCAGTCACTACCATCTAGGTAAGATATATTTTTCTAGTGTATTTTGAATTTATTAATTCCCCAAAGTAGTTTCTGAACTGAAGGAAGAAGTAATTTTCTCCAATGGTGTCCTGAGAGAAGGGAAAGGGCAGAGGGGCGGGGCAGAGCTTAGAGCTATGTGGGCATGGCTAGGGGGCTATTTTATAGCACTGGTGACTTTGGCAGCAAGAGAAGGTGAATGCATCCCAGAAGTGTGCCATTTTTGTTTCCCTTTCTTCCACTGAGAGGCTGCTAGGGCCAGCTGCAGGACCATGCCTTCTTTTGCCAGTGCCTATCCTGTCTTGTCCCTTGGGACAGTGTGGCTCTGGGCAGAGAACATAGCTGAGCCCAGTGGAGAGGAGTGGACTGGTCAAAAGTGGTGACGCTGTAGGGAACCAAGCCCTGGTAGAGGGGAGTGGTCAACAGCGATAGCACCAGTGCAGGAAGCAGACATGAGGAACAAAGTGGCAGCATGGCACAGCACTGACAATCTAGCTTTTGGGAACTTGTCCATAATTTTTTTCCATTGTCTCTGGCTTGAGGTCAGGGAGAGCACTGCAAGGAGTGCCTGCCATCTTGTCTTTGTCCCAGTGGTCATACAGAGCTAAGCTGAGGTGGTGAACACATTTTTGTGTGTAAAGCACCTTCTCTTTTTATATGCTCTTGTTATTAATATTGCTGCTGTTACTCTGTGTTTCTTTTTCTGTTGCTTTTGGCTCAGTAACTTATCTCAACCCATATCGCTCTCCAAACTAGCTCTTTAGGTGTGGGAAACACTAAAAATAAAAAGGATTTTTAGGAGCTGAAAAAGCAGTCCTCAAACAGAAAAAGCTGAGAACTCAGAATCTGCTGCAACTGAGAAAAGTTTAGAACTAGAAAAGATACAGTAGTATATAGTAGTATAGCAAACAAGGACATGGGAAACAAAGGCTGAGTTTCTAGTTTTGGCTTGAATAAATCATAGCACTGCAGAAAATATATGTCTAACAAGATAGTATAAGGTCTTAAGCTTAATAAGGGTATTGTGTATTGTTAATAGAAAAGCATACAAATGAGTATTGTTTGAAACAGGTGCACATGTGCTATAATTGGTTAAAGCAACTGCCTGCAACCTTTAGCAATATACTATTGGCTGAAAAGTTTTTAAGATGTTCTGTAACAAAGAAATTTGTGGCTGCTGCTGGTGTGCAGCATGGTGAGCTGCTGCTTTTGCTCTTTTGCCTTTACCTCTGTGATGAGACTGATGCTTCATTAAAGATAGAGAACAGCTACCCCTGCAGTCCTGTCCCATTCTTGCCCGCACCACCACATTTAGACACAGCACATTTTTGCAAAAGTCTAGATCCAGAATCATGAGTGAGCATTGGCAATCGTCCTGTTCAGTTTTGGTACATCTGAGATGAGTCCCATGAGCAGGTACAAGCTGGACTCCTCCAGTAATTTAGCTGCCAGCGATTAACAAGGTTGAGTGTGAAAAAGGTGATTTCTTAATAATGATAGAAGAGCCGAATTTGGAGGCTTTGGGAGAACATCACCCTGCCAAATTTTGTTCCAGTATATGCAAGACAAAACATAAATAAACTAACACTGCTGGGCAATAAGTATTTCCCTACTGTTACTTCAGGAAATGGTTGAGTCCACTGTTACAGGCAAAACATACCCTCAGAAATCATATAGCACAAAAACTTTTAATCTGAACTTTAAAAACTTAAGACTGGACCTTAATAAAATCATACCTTTCTGTAAACACACTGGAAAATATGAGGCAAGCCTACCTATGTGAGTTTCTTCCAGTTCTTACGACATAATAAATGTTTCAGGATGTATCTTAAGTAAATTTTCTACTCAGATCAAACACAGGGATACCTCTACACCCATTACTATAACAAGAAGAATTTTGTACCCATGCTGCAAATTCTAATTGCATGTCATATTAGTTAATAGGAGGCTAATTTCATACATGGACCCATACTCACAATTTAAAACAAAGTCTGAAAAAGAAAAACTGTCAGACTTCTGTCTTTGACAAATGTAAAATTGTACAAATGTCAGTACATGTAACTGTAAATAAAATAGACAAGAATAAAGCTCAAAATAAAGGTCAGTGAAAGCTGAAAGTCTCCCTCCTAGACATAATACAGTATATAAAGTTATTACCAAGCCTTTCAGGCCTTGTACAACTTTGCTCCCTTCTACATCTCATCTCTAGTTGCTCATGATCTCTGCTTTGCCAGTTCAACTTACCTTTCAACTGTCTGAGATGTTTATATAACCCCCATTACTATGGTACTGGAAAAAAATCTTGCAATCTTTTAATGTTTTTATCACTGTCAGACAGGGCCAAGCGATTATCCCTACTTTATATAGAGGGAACCTAGGTGAAGCAAAGATGAGGCATATTTTTTAGGTGCATAGAGTCTCGCATTAAGTTAAGATGCTTGGAAACTCTTAAGAATAAATACATCAAACTGCCTTAATTTATGTCCTTCCTCTTTTATTTGATCCCCCTGAGCTATTTTGAGAGGCCCTTGTTCTACAGCCATTTTCAAAAGTGACTACCATAGACAATGCCTGTAAAAGTGGAAATTAGAGCAAGCTAATCTTTAAAATTCCATGCAGCAGATTTTAAAAGATGTTTAAATACCTAGTTTTTACACTTGAATAACTTAGACCTAAGGCACTCCCAGAAAACCACCTGAGACCTTGCCATGCCCAGAAGGGCACAGTTTTAATACCTGTAAAGTTTGGGCTGTACCCAGTGGTGTCACAAGAAGTATGAAAAGTGAGGAGAAGCTGCAGCTTGAATCATCCATTATGGAATCCTTCGGAAAGACCTTCTTTGAGGCATTTTCTTTTTTTCTCTGTTACCTGGCACAAATTAATTCTTTTCACCAAAGCAACTCCCAAAACCTGGGAGCTCAAACATTGATTCCTCTGCCAAAATCACTCTATATTCTAGTTTCTGGTTAGCTGATTGCTACTGTCTCTGGAACTTTACTTCGCATTCAAGTGAAATCAAGATTTTTCCTTTTTTAAAAATTGGAGGATGTATATGCTAATTACTAACTTATATGCTGTCTATGTAAAGAACTTGCTATTTTACCTGAGATTATGTCTTCCACCCTAGTTGAGCCTGTTTGGTCCAAGTTCTGAAGCAGGAGTCTTTGCAATCAGCCATTGCTGCAATCCCAAGGAAGTGCCAAAAATCCCCAAAAATATGCTTGCTGGTTCTGTTGTAAATTCAGTATCATCATCAAGATTTGAAAATTATCTAAAAGTGAGCAAATTCCACATCCTCTAGTTGAGGCTATGCAGTTTCACAGATCTGAGTTAGATGTCAGTGCACTGCTTTATTCTCTGCTCAGATTAAAGGTTTGCTTTATGTCTAGAAGAGGTTAAGGTCTTTCACTTTTTAATATTTTATAGAAACTCAGACCTCTTATTCACTGAGAAAAGCACTAATAGGAGGCCAAACACTCCTAATGATATGGCAGTTTTAATAGTAAGTATTAAAAGTCAAGGAAAAAAACCCTAAGCCCTTCCTCAGTGCTTACCACAGTATTTTTCAAATGTAAAAGCACAGAAATTTACATGTAGATTTTCCATTAGTTTCTTAACATAGGGAAGAAAGGATGCTTTTCTTTCTGATGACAGAGCAAGGAAATTTTAATGTAAAACATTTTTCACAGAATTAATAAATTAATGAAATTGAGATTTAATGAGGCAGCAATAAAAGGAATATTAAAAAGGTCGCTTTTAAGGTGCTCTTAGAACACTGTCTCAAAACAATAATCAAAGTACCTTCTGGTTAGCCTGGTAAGGATATCTAGTTTCCCAAAATGGATTTAAACAAAATATTGCCATTAATCTATTTTGTCTGAAAGTCCACATCACCCCCAACATATGGGGATGTTATGTGTGAAACACAGCTAATTAGGAAGTGTAGCCTGCTGCTTGGTTTATTTTTATAAAAAAGAAGCATGAAACACTGGTACAGTATATTAGTATTGTGTGTAGAGAGGCTTTATTAGAATAATCTCTCCCTAAAGATGCTTTAAGACTAACCCATCCACTGATCCATGAAGGGTAAATGCTAAATTCCTACAGTCAAATATATTCATTGTAACTCTTAGAAAAAGACGGATGAGCTGTGACTCCTCTTTAAATTACTGTGACATGGTAAGTACTTACTATCACCTGGAAGGTGATCGTCATCACTAGAAGCATCACCTCCTAGCTGTTAAAGATGACTGAATTCTGACAAAGGTGGTTTGTTTACAAAGCCATAAAACTGCTATAGTATTTCACTCTCTGTGTCTCCCTGTACATTTTTATAACACAGCTCTCCATAAGAAGGTAAATTTCACATGCTGCATAGGAAACTGGAAAGTAGACTTTTATTATACAGTCTCATTTTTTAAGAAGGCAACATAATCTAATAATTAATTTACAAACACCTAATCTTAAATCAGAAAATAATTTATTAAAGCAGCGTACTCTGCACACTTTTCAGCATGAAGCTTTTTGAAGACCCACTGAAGGCTAAACAATGAGTTTCCTTAAGCTCAGTCAGTGGCAGTTCTGTAGCACATGGTATCATGACTTGGCCCCAGCTGCACATGGCTAAATAAATACTAAGCATCACAGAAGATCACAATGAGAATTTTGATCTCAGGATCTAGCTCAGAGACTGGAACTCCACAAACTTAAGAGTCCTCACAACACTTGGAGCTTCATTTGAACCTGAAGGAGCTCGGAGACCAATCCTTAGTGCATTTTAATTTTGCCATAGGGATTATCAGGGTATAGGATAGAGAACCCACCAGGACAGAGGAAACCACAGGGTCCAGTTCTTCTGCATTTATGCTCAGAGGGAAGCTGGCAGCCAAAAGCTACTACCTCTCAGAAACACAAGATCTAGGCAAAATTGCATGTTAGCCTCTGGCTCCATCTGCCAGCTGTCTTCAAAAAGGTTAGATGCTGACACCGAATTTGGCTGGAACCAAGAATCATGTATCAGCATGGTCTACCCTACCTGAAAAAAAAAAAAAATACATCACCTTCGTACCACCACAGCCTCATAAGAAGCTCCGAAGAGTGCAGAATAGGGTTACTTGACGAATATTTACCAAGCTTGTGGGTTACAGTTAATGAGCTGCGCTGCTCTAGCCCAACACTGCATTCAGTATTTGAGGCTCTGAACTTCACATGCTTCCTGGACCAATGACAACACTAGCTACAAAAGATCTTCCTCAGACACGGGAGGAGTCTCCCACACAAAACTTATCTAAACAAATATACTCTTGCTCCAGAAGCTATCATTTCCTAAGTCTATCATTTCAATACGATTGGTTCTGTGGAGTGCACTAGTCACAGGACTCTCCCTCTCTTGTTGCCTTGAACACTGGGCATCTTTCAGGGGTTAAGTACCCCAGATCTTTAACTCCTGGGACCACTGCTTCAACAGGCTGCCCTGACATCATAGATCACATTTTTCTAGTGAGGTATCCTGCATCTTGAAAAACTGGAAAACAATGCTGGTTTGGATTGGAGAGGGGTGTGGGAAATGTTTGTGGGTTTGTGTCTGTTTGTTTGTTTGTTTGCTGTGGCTTTGTTTGGTTGGATTTTTAAGGTTTTGAGACAGAATTAAATCATACAACTACAGTACTTAAGCCTCAGTATTAAAAGTTGATACCCTATTAGAAATATAGGCCTATAAATATACCCTATTATAAATATTTCTAATTAGAAATTAGAAATATATCATGTTTCAACTGTGGTACACCAAAAAATTATCAACTACATTAATGATAGAGAGTTGCCTTTAATTGATGAGCACATGAACACAAGAACCAGAATGAAAACCACAGTTGTTTGATAAATCTATGCCTGCTCCAGGCACATATTCCAAAAGCACAAAGTTCATTAACAGCATAAAGAAATAAGTAATTATAATCTAATGAGTCAGAGCAGACAAATCCCAGACACATCATTTTTCAAGTCCTGCCTGCTCTCTGCAATACTTGCGATATCTCCCAGTCACTAAAATGGTTTAAATCTAGTTTAATTAGAGAGCATCCTCATGTAATACTACAGGAATGGTTTGTAAAGTATGATAAAAATAATCAGGGTTATTAAATCTTCAGTATGTTCACAGGGCTGTGAACATACTGAAGCAACATGTGAAAACTATTTTACAAGTTTTCTTTGTCTTCAAGGCCCATCTGTCTAACTATATAAAGTAAAATGTTACTCAATGAAGTTCTGAAGCTTATTTAACTTCAAAATTTAGAAATAGGAGGTACTACAAATGAGAAAAAGTTCACATTATTAAAATCCAAAATACTGGTGCCAGTCCAAAGTGATTCAGAATGACCACAATATCAAGTAAATTCAAATAAAATTCAAGAATAAAAAATTAACTTCTTTAAAATTGAAAATGCTTGAGTTACATAGCCTATTCCCCATATCAAAACTCCCCCATTTAAGAATAAAGAAGTGTAATAGTCACTGGTGATTCAATTTTAAAAGGAATGGAGGGTCTATTGGACCCTACCTGCAGGGAAATGTGTTGCCTCCTGTGACCTGGGCTAGGGTCATCACCAATAAATTTCCCAGCCTGGTACTGCCCACTGATTATTACCCACTACTGGTTTTCCAAGTGGATACTGATGAAGTCCCACCAAGAAGGCTATGTATGACCAAGAAGGACCTCTGGACCTAGGGACAACTGGTCAAGGAATTTGGAACACAAGTTGTGTTCTGTTCTGTCCTGCCAGTTGCAGGGACTGTTGGGGCAAGGAACATGAAAACCATGCAGATGAACACTTGGGTTTGAGACTGGTGTTATCAGCAGAATTCTGGGGGTTTTGATCGTGGATCAGTTTATGACAGAGAGCCCACTGGCAACAAACAGGGTCCACCTGTCTCAAAGGGGAAAAAGAATCTTAGCTTGGGACTTAGCAGAGCTTTTTTGAGGGAGCTTTACACTAGAGTTGAAGAGGGATGTGGATATTGCCAGGGTCAACAAAGACAGGTGTGGAGGACAATTGCAACCACCCAAATAGCAAAAGTAGGTTCAAAAATGGATATCTCCAGCAAGGACAAACTGAAGAAGTGACCACAAGACAGGACTATGGGGCAGTCCTTCTCATCTCCACTTGAATATTGACTCATGCCTGCATATTAACACATGCAGTATGGGTAAAAAACAGGAGGAACTAGAAGTCTATGTGCGCTCACAGGGCTTTGATCTCATTGCAGTTAAAGATGTGGGTAGGATAGTTCACATAACCAGCATCACAGAATTATAGAACATCCTAACTTGGAAGGGACCCACAAGGGTCATTGCAGTCATGACTGAGTGTGGATATTGATGGCTACAGGCTGTTCAGAAGAGAAAGGACAGAAAGGAAAGGTGGAGGTGTCCACCACAAGATGTAGATTGAGTGTGAAGAGCTGTCTTCGAAGAACAGCCACAAGCAGGTCGAAAGCCTGCAGGTAAGAATGAGAAATAGAGGAAACAAAGGGAACCTTGTGGTTAGTGTCTATTACAGACCACCTGATCAAGGGGATCCTATTGATGGAGCCTTTTTGCTCAAGCTACAGGAGGCATCACACTTGCAGGCTCTTTACCCTTCTGGAAGACTTCAACCATCCTGACATCTGCTGGAAAAGTAGCAGGGCAAGCTACAGGCAATCCAGGAGACTCCCAGAATGCATGAAGGATAACTTCTTGACCCAGATAGAAGAAAGCCGTACAAGAAGACATGTGCTACTGGATCTGTTGGTCACTAACACTAGTGAGCCCATTGGGGATGTCAAAATTTGATGAAGCCTGGGTTGCAATGATCCTGCGCTGGTAGCGTTCACAGTCTTGAGGAATATGGGCCAGGTAAGGAGTAAGATTAGTGTTCTGAACTTTAGGAAAGCAGACTTGCAGCCTTTCAGGGAGATAGTGGGATCCCATGAAAGACTGCCCACAGGGACAAAGGGGAGGAAGAGAGCTGGCAGATCTTTAAGGAAGCCTTCCATAGAATGAAAGAGCTAGCAATCCCCAGGAGCAAGAAATTAGGCACAGAAGGCAAGAGACTGCTGGTCAAACTAAAGGGAAAGAAGCAAAGGCATGGACAGTTGAGGCTAGGACAGGTGACCCAGGGAGAGCATAGGGACAAAGTATGGTTGTGTAGTGATAGGAGGAGAAAGGCCAAGGTGAAGATGGACCTGAACCTGGCAAGGGATGCAAAGAATAACAGGAAGGGCTTCTATTGGTATGTTAACCAGAGAAGGAAGGTCAAAGAGGGTATACACCCTCTGATAAACAGCACTGGAAAACTAGTAACAAAGGATAAGGAGAAAGTTGAGGTACTCAACAACTTTTTTGGCCAGTTCTTTGACAACAACCTCTCTTTCCACTCCTCTCAAGAGGATGGAGAGCAGGATGGAGACTGGGGGAGTGAAGTTCTTCTTAAAGCAAGGACCTAAGGAAGATGTGATTGCTCAGTCCAAGTATAATTTTTTTCCCTGATAATTGGAGATGATAATGAAACAAAAACAGATGGGTACAAACTGGACATGAATGTTTCTAGATTATTAGAAGGGTTCCTAACTACTACACTGCAAGTTTTGGAATGAGGTTTCCAGTAGGATTAGCAGGCAAACTCATATGTATATACATATGTGACAGCACAGGAGTTAAAAAAAAAAAAAAATTGCATCAAGATGAGATAGTTCTGAAGGGCTACATGGTTTAGGAAGACAGACCAGGAAAGTGCAATGGTAGAGTTGCTCTCTATGTGAGGCAACACCTGGAATGCATTAGGTATTCTCACTACACGGGTAGTGAGAACCCCAGAAGGAATGATGTGCTTCCTGACTTCATACAAAGAAAGAGGGAGGGCCTTGCTGGAGATGTGAAGGTTGGAAGCAGCCTTGGCTCTAGTGACTATAAGACCGTGGAGTTCAGTATCAAAGAAGGAGACAAGGAGGAAGAAGGGCAGCAAATAAGATTGTAACCATGGACTTCAGGGGAACTAATTTTAGCCTCTCTAGGGATCTTCTTGGAAGAATCCAATGGGGACACGTCCTGAGGGAAAAGACATCCAAGAGCTGGTTGATATTCAAGGATCACATCCTCCAGGCTCAAGAATAGTGCATCCTAATGAGCAAGAAATTGGGAAAAGTGGTGAAAGAGAGATCTTCATGTATGAATAAAGAACTCCTGTCAATACTCAAGCAGAAGCAGAAAATACATAGGAGATGGAAATAGGGTCAGGTCACTTGGGCTGAATATAGAGAGGCTGTCAGTATAAGCAGAAATGAGACAAGGAAGGCCAAAGCCCATCTGAAATTAAATCTGGCCAAGAATGTCAAGGACAATAAGAAGGTTTTCTTCAAATACATTAATAACAAAAGGAAAACAAAGGAAAATATGGGCCCATTGGAAGCACCTTGTTAAAAACAGGATGCAGAGAAGGCAGAGTAACTGGATGCTTTCATTGCATCAGTCTTCACTGACATGGCCAGCCCTCAGGAATCTTTGACCCAGGGGACCAGGGTAAAGATATGTTGGAAGGAAGACTTTCCCTCATTCAAGGAGGATTGGTTTAGAGAATACATATGCAGCTTTTATGTCTGCAGGTCCATGGGTCCTGAGGGGATGCATCCATGAGTGCTGAGAGAGCTGGTGGACACCACAGTAGGGCCTTTAGTGGTTATCTTTGAAATGTTGCAGAGATTGGGAGAGAGAAAATGTCACTTCAACCTTCAAAAGGGGCATGGAGGACCCAGGGAAATACCAGCCAGTCAGCCTAACTCCATCTTAGGAAAGGTGACAGAGTGCCTCATTCTGAAGGCCATCTCTATACACATGGATGACAAGAAGGGGATCAAGGAGTAGTCATCATGGATTCACTAAAGACAAATCATGCTTGACCAACCTGATGGCCTTCCATGATGAGAAAACTACCTGGATGGATGAGGGGAGAGCAGTGTGTATTGTCTACCTCAACTTCAACAAGGCTTTTGACACTGCTTCGCACAATGTCCTCATAGGTAAACTCAGGAAGCGTGGACGGGGTAAGTGGACAGCAAGGTGGATTGATATGGCTGAATGGCACATGCCAGAGGGACAAAACCAGCAGAAAAGGGTCTAGCTGGAGGCTTGTCACTAGTGGTGTCTGCCAAGGTGTAAGAGAACGTATTGCAAGCAACCTTGTCCCTGATGAGCTACAGCTGTACTAATTACCAAAGAGGAGGAACAGCCTTGCTCTTGACGGGTCAAAGCTGTGTCCAATGAGGATGGGTGTTATAAAAAAGTAGGTTAGCTGGTTGAGGGAGAGCCATGGATAAGGTTTTTCTGGTGGGGGGTTGTTTTATTTTGG
>VYXD01003841.1:314421-335219 GCA_013397195.1 Hylia prasina
TTGTTAGGAAAAGCCTGCAGCTGGAGTCTGCTGGCTGTGCTATCTACTGCAACACCAAGGATCAATATTGGTCAGTATGGTTTAACTTGTTCATCGCTGGCTTAGGTGAAGAGGCAGCTGCCTCCTCAGCAAGTTCACTGATGACTCAAAGCTGGGAGGAGTGGCAGATACCACAGAGGGCCATGCAGCCTTTCAGAAGTACCTCAGCAGGTTGGAGAGGTGGGCAGAAAGAACTCTCTGAAGTCCAACAAAGACAATTGTAGGGTTTTGTTCCTGGGGAAGAATAACCCCCTTAACCAGTACAGGCTGGAGGCCAAACTGCTGGCAAGCAGCTCTGTGGATAAGGACCTGCGGGTCCTGGTGGACAAGAAGATGTCCACGAGCCAGCAGTGAGCTCTTGTGGCCAAGGCAGCCAATGGTCTCCTTGGGTGCATTAGGAAGAGCATTGCCAGCAGGCTGAGGGAGGTGACCCTGCCCCTCTACTCAGCCCAGGTGGGGCCACATCTGCAGTGCTGCGTCTGGTTCAGGGCTCCTCAGAACAAGAGTGACATGGAGCTCCTGGAGTGGGTTCAGCAAAGGGCAACGAAGATGATCAGGAGACTGGAGTATCTCTTACAAGGAAAGAAAGAGCTGGGTCTGTTCAGCCTTGAGAAGAGACAACTGAGAGGTGACCACATTAATGTGTATAAATATCTAAAGGGGGGTGCCAAGAGGATGGACCCAGGCTCTTCTCAGTGGTGCCAAGCAATAGGACAAGAGGCAACAGGCAGAGACTGATGCAAGAAAGTTTCACCTGAATATAAGAACTTCTTTACTGCGAGGGTGACTGAGCACTAGAGAAGTTGTAGTCTCTCCCTCACTGGAGATAATCAAAAACCATCTGGACACAATCTTGCACAATGTACTCTAGGATGATTCTGTGCAGGGAGGTTGGACCCTGTAATAACCTCCACTAGTACATTTACAGCTGCACTTTCAACCACAAGTCTGTTTTCTGTTATACTCTTCTGAGTACTACCTTGATCTGACCTTCATGCTGTGTGACACTTCTGTTTTTCTTTATTTAAATATAGAAAATCTAGAGTGCACTTACTACTTTACCCTTACCATCTCATTTTGTTCTCTCCTCCATGTGACCTGTGAGTATATATGTTATAATAACTGTTTCATCTCCTATTACCCTTAATGCAGCTGTGGGAATCCAGCAGTCAACACCTATGATATCAATATCTACTACATTCTTAATCATAAGTACATGAGGAGACTAGAATTCTTTACTATCTCCATCTTAATAAATAAAGGAAACTTTTTGCTTTTGTCACAAAGTGAGAGGACCCATGTAAAAGCATGCACAAGGAAGAGTGCACTCTTTAATACCTAAGCATTTGAGTCAGAAGCTGTCTTTTGGGCATGTCCTCAGAGATGAAATTTAACTTTGCCCTGGAAAATTTAATTATCTCCTTTATTCTTCTGTAAATATTCTATCACAGTTACAGTTTCATAAATTTCATTCATCAGTTTATACCAGTGATCTTACTCCTTCACAATTGATTAAAATAGGAGGTGTTTCACATGTGTCAAAAGAGATGCAACTCAAAGATATATCACTTCTTTAGTTTACGTTTCCCACAGCATGGCTCACTAGGTCTATAATGTATTTTTCACTCTCTGGTGTTTGTTCAAAGACTTTCAAGCACAATATAAATTCCTCTGTTAAACCACACAATTATTTTTACTAATCCATTGAGAATGGCAAAGCTGAAGTGTTTGAACTGAGGCAGCCTGGTACAATAATCTAACAGTTCATTCAAGCAAGTGCAGGAAGTATTATGCAAATTTTGACTAACTTATTTTTTTTATGCATGAGCACCTCACATTAATATTCTTCATGCATAAAATTCTTTACTTTGACAGTCACCACTAACTTGCTATAGTCAATTATCACCAGGGTGTACATGCTACAAAAGGAACAGATTTTCCTAATTACCTTAGTTTAAAGGACAGTAGCTGCACAAGATGGCCTGGGTATAATGCACAGAAGCAATCAAAAGTAGCAGAGTGGTGTCCCACAGCCACCACTAGCAGAGATTCTTGGAGTGTTGAACCTGCATTTGAAAGCTGTATATTGAAAACTTTTAAGATAAGCTTGAATGGCCTTCCAAAAAAATCTCCACAGAGGACTCATAGAGTATGAAGATCATCATTAAATTTTGTGAGGGGAAGTGTAAATCCTGTTTGCAGTTCATTCTTATTTCATGAAAAATAAACATTAGAAAGTTTTGCCAGAATAAAATCTTGCTATTTACAAAAGCTAGGAAACCTTCATTTAAATCTATAAGACCTGGTTTTTAGAAAAGGTTCCAGCATATAATGCAATCAGTCTTCACAGGCTTGTAAAGTTAAGGAAGCAGGATCTGAGAAGATGGCTTTTGTTACTGCTTAAGGTTGTGGGGAGAAAAAATCCCTCCCATTCATCAAACTTCATAGAATCAACCAGTATGGAGAAGTTCATAGAGCATCTTTCCTTAAATCTTGGTCACACATATTGTGAAAATATCATCATCCCTGGCTGGAATAAACTTTATATATACCTAACTACTGAGCATCACTGGTCTAAGTAGACCAATAGAACCTGCCACACTGGTGTCTTATCTACCTACTGCATACACTTAATTACAGGGCTCCTGTTGCTTTTTACTGAGTTACAAATACGCTTCAGAATTCAACTCTAGCTGCCAATGAGAATTCGGTATTGTATAGAGGAATGAGTGCACCAATAGGTCTTAGCAACATGAATCTGATGATCTGGGGCTTTCTCCTTCATGTCCTGCCTGTGGGACAGGGAGTCCTTAGCATTCAACCCTTACTGAACTTATATTTCAGTGACACCATCCTCCATCCCTTGTCTCCTGCCCTGCCTCCTAGATGTGCTTGGATTTACACTTTAGATAGCTTGTCTCCTGAACCAAACTTTTGTGTGCATGTTATAGGCTTGTCTCTAGTCTTGTCTCTTACAACATTTCCAGATATTCCCAGTTGAGATCCCTGGGTAGGCATTGGATCTGGTTTAAGACCCCTCTGTACCCCTTTCTATCACTGGGGGTCATCTTCCACTTCTGGCTCAATCTCCTCTTAGGAAACAGCAAGCCTCGCTGCTCCCTGATAGGAGGACAGACAGTCAATAGTCCTGATACAGATTTCTTGTCCTCACAAATTGTTCTTTCTAGTCTGCAGTAGAAGACTCCTCCAGGAAGCCTAAAATTCACCTCAATACTGAACTAAGAGCTGTACCCACTGTTGTACTCCAACCAACATTCCCACCATCACAGACATCTCATATCATTTCTCCAAGCAGGAGACCATTCATTCACAGTAGAGGCTTTTCTCTTCCAACAGATACCCGACAAAGTGGTGGACAGAACCTTTCACTGATCTGCACTGGACTGAACATCACCAGCGGAGTCATGCCACTGCCTGGGCTAACAAAAAGTCTTATAATGCTCATCGAGTCCAACATCCGCCTTCTAAATTGCCTACTTACATTCCAGAGACAGCAAACAAGTAGGACAACAGCACCTACTGCACTCTACTTCCCCAAGCAGCCCCCACTGCCTTAGATTCCAATACAGCTCCTAGAGACCAAGCTACTATCACAACATATGCTTTTTACTTCTTAGTTATGCATTTGATACTTCTTGAAGCATACAAATAAAATCCAAACTCAGAAATGCATTCTTTAAAAGGTGACTTGGAAGATGAATCAGAGAAAATTTTCTGTGCTGAGTAGCATGTAAGATGAAAGTATATTTGTGAGGTATACTTAATTTATTTATTATAAGACATTTTGAACAATTTTTAATTTACTAAACCATAGTTTTTATTTCAGCAGTGAATGTAATGAACTGTATTAAACACAACAGTAGCAAGAGCAAAGGTTTATTAGCTAGTTTACAAAAACTCAGAAAACAGGTCAATAGAGAGTAAAGATTATCAGCTGAAACTGTGACTCACAGCAATACATCATTATTAAAAATAAACGGGTTTATGGGTTTTATATTTCTGTGCTGCATTTGAGATAAAAATATAATCCAAAAGTAGAAAAGTGCTGCCTTGCACCATGGGTAGTTCTGTGTTAAACAGGCATAACACATTCCCATTCTGCTAAGATAGCATTTAAATGTACTGAGTTTGGGTGTAAATGACCTTAATTAAGTTAGGTAGAGATCAGGTCTTGTGTCATAGGAATACAGGCCATATATACATGGTCTTTATTAAATTAATAAACTAAATATTCCTTCTGGAATAATAGGAGCTAATTCTATCTTATATGAGTAAATGAGTGAACAGCAGAGAGGAATCACCCCGCAGGTTTACACCGGAGTCCTCTCCATCCCCTTCCTCCCCCAAGAAGAGATGGATCACATCCCAAAGAACAAAATGTCTTTAAAAGTTGTAAATACTTCTTCAGCTGTAAGTCACTGTGCTTTTGTAGACACACAGTCTCCAAATATGTAAACCCTTGTGTGCATTCCATTCAACTCTGTTATCCCAGCATATCTGAAGGGGCTGCTTGGTGCCCAGATCAGGGCCTGAAAGGATTATCACAACTCTTCTCCTGGAGTCATTACATATTGCCACAGTCCTAGGCAAGCCTCCCTTAATTTCCCTTGACAGTTCATCACATCCTGACAGCAAAACGCCCCTCTATCAAGTTGCAGGCATTTTGTCCTCATCGTACAGCCTGAACTAGAAGTTTCCACGATTGAAATGCAAGTGTTCTAGCATTTCATGTTACTTAGGTTTGATTTTATTGCTTAAGATTCTCTCTAAGATTTTTATGTAATGCAGCATGGCATTGATACGATGATTGAGATATTTTGATGGGGCTATTTTTGCTTTGGCTAAAATGAACATTATTTCAATTAAAATTATAGAAAAACAAAGCATAGTAAACAAGCACGCTTCTTGTGGTCAAAATATGCATGCTGCAAACCAGCATGCTTCTTGTGGTCAAAATATGCAACATTGGCAGCAGCTAAGATGCATTTCAGAAGTCCCCTCTTTGGACAATTGCATTCCAGTAAAAAATTACAAAAAATATTAATAAATGACCATTGATTGTTTTAGAGTACTACATTTATAACTTAGGTATGTTCTATCAGAATCCACTGTCATTTGTCACTTCTTATTAAACAAGCAGATTTGGCTCTTATTTGAACTTACATGACAATTGTCTCTAAGAAAAGGCAGGTTTGACTGAAAAGATTGGAAAGTTATTAGAGAACCAATATCACAGCATGTGAATAAGAAAGACTACTGCACGTTTCCAGTGTTGCAACAGATTTCCCCATATATTCTGTGTATTTTATGACATACAAAGTACTTCAAGCAATATGTCTTTCTACACAATGAACAAATAAAGAGTCTTTGTTGTTTCTACCTTTATATACAATTTATTTTGCAATTAAAGGAATAAAACAGACCAGTACTAAAAACTCCTTCTCCCAACATTTGCCTTGAGAAATACCTACATTCAAAAAGCCACAAAATCCATTATCCCATTATTTTATCCCAGCACCTGAGCTTCACTGCAGGTGAGAGACAGCAAGTCTCTAGGCTATCATGTCTCACTCTGAATCATGTTGGAACCAAAAAGACTATTAAAAAACAGTTGGAGAAACAGTGTTGAACTTTATTTTGTCTGACCAATTCCAGACTCATAAGCCTTTACTTCCTATAGACTGATTTTTTTAAAAGCTCTACCCAGTGTTCCTTGTTTTTATTGAATTTTTACTGACTTTATTTTAACATATTCTGAAATATTTAAGGCAGTAGGATGCGCTCTGAAGTCACTTCTGTATTGGATTACACACTTCAAATCTGTAGGCTCTATCGTATTGAACACATTCAACATGGACTGGCCGCCACCAAAAAAGCATCTTTCCCATCTTCTAGGAATTGTGATATGACTTCCTGACATAGGAGTGTAGCCAAAATGCAATATTATTAAGTAATTCCAGCATTCACTGAAATTATTCACAATTTGCATTTTGCCTGACTAATATCAGCACTTTTTCCCACATTCGGAACTGTTAAGCTTCCTCAAGGAAACTGAACGGTTCAGTAGCTGTGTTTTTCAGGATTTATGGTTTAAATTCTGGTGTCAGAGCCTGGCTTTTAAAAAGCAAAGGATGCAATGGTAGAAGGATTTGCAAAAATAACTCCTGTTTCTTTTTAAGCTTACTGCTGTGTATTTCTGCCTCTGAGAGAAGAGCTGCTAAAAATCTTTTGGGGGGAGAGAGTGAGATACACTTAGGAAATATGGCAATGATTTTTAAAAATGCAAAAATTTTATTTCATAGCTACAGGTTTCATTATTTATTTAGTATTTCATTCAATAATTCTTCTAGCCCTGAACAACAGCTCTACTTCAAAAGAAAACCCACAAAAGCATTCAGAAAACCGCTAAGTGCAACATTTTGTGCATGTGTTTGTCAGGGACTGATATCTTGTGTTATCCAGTGTTTGTTTACCAGAATCTTATCAATGATTTAATGAGATGTTTGTTGGGTAAGAATTTTCTAAGAGGAAATGCCACAGTCAAAAACACAGTTTAAAAGAAAAACTGTTGAATGGTAACACAAGAAGATTGAATAGTATCTTCAGAAACACATTTATACACGGTTGTTCACTTCCACTTACCCATGAAAAAATGCACAGCTTACAGGAGTTATCCTGTAAGCGCTAACCCTGAAGCATACAGAATTACTCAGTGACATTGTGCAAGGGCCTAAATAGAAACTTGCTTTATGGAAGTGCATGCTCCTCCCAGCCTCTTTGCATATTAGTGCAAGCTTTGGGGAAGAGCTTTAATGTACGTTGAAATGTATGTCAAATTTGCCACTCCAGCTTTTTCAGTTTGTCTTTGAAATTAACAAAAGTTCTGTTTGTAACACTTGTGCTTTAGAAACAGTGTGCTCATGCACAGCAACTGCAGTCCTGCTTTTCGCAACTTTACATGTGAACTTTTTATCACAATGATGCTTTCTCTAAAGTACCAGGCAATTCTTGCCATAACAGCTTAGACAGTGGTACAGAAAGCAGCTGGGTGCTCAGCACAGAGCAAATCAATATATTAACTTTAGCAGAACTTACTACCTACCCCCATTACTTACAGGAGGATAGGTAGAAAGATAAAACACATCCATAATGCCTTAAATATAGTAGCTCTTCTATCTTCATTTATGGGTATTCGTTTTCATTTCCTGGATCCTACTGTGAATGCTTCCAGTGAACTGCACAATAGCTACCATTTAAATATTTCTTAAACGGAGCTTTTGGTCAGTGTGGGAACACTTGCTTTATTCCCTGGCACTGAGCACCTGCATTAGCTTCCCTGCACTTATCCCTACACCTTCCACTGTTTGGGATCTAAGACCAGATGGAAAACAATTTACAGACCTATAACAGCACTTATTGTTAGTGTCTCTCCTTCACAGTCTTGCTTGAGACGTGGACTGCCAGGAGACCACCCCCAGGCACAGGGAAGAAAGTCTCCTAGAGCACCCAGGAAGGGACTGAGTAAGGCAGACGGACAAGGAAGCTAGGACAGATTCAAGGTTAGATGAATTTCTATTTGCAGTCACTCTTTTCTCCCCTTCCCATGTACTACAGCATTTCAGGATCTGACCAATGAAAATACTGGAGAATAACTTCACTAAGATAGTGATATACCCATAGCAACCACAGCTGACATAAGCCCACATACTTTTATTGAAAACGATGATAATGAAAAAGCCCTGAGCTGGTCCACAGACATGATAAAACTTATCACATAAATCCTGTCCTATTAGAAACCAAATTCTGTCCAGAATACAAGCCCTTTAGAGTGACCACTTGCTCTCTCTGGTGTACTGTGGATCTTGCACAACTACATTCATGTTGCCTTTTGGTCATATTTGTCCTTCAATCTTAGTCACTCCTTAATGTTTTGAGAATGAATCTCCTTGTCCCCCTGCACAGTCTCAGAGGACGCTGGTTTTTGACTGGACAGTGTAGAGCAGGCCAAAACTTGATGCACAGAGAATCACACTGATGTCGAAACGGCCATAAATTCTCCTCCAGAATAATTCAGCAGAAAGAATACAAATTTCTGAATACAGATAGGCCTTATAAATAAAGCAGGAAAGCACTTTCAGTGAGAGAAAAAAGCTTTTTATTCAGGGTGTAACAGTCAATTTATACATCCACCGCTGTTTAAATGCACCTTATCATTTCCCTAGAAATATTGTACACTACATTGATGTATACATGAAGGCATTTACATGTGTAGAAAAGCAAATTCCTTTGAGAAGTCACTCTCCATTGCAGCATAAATACCGTACCACTGAGGTGGAAGTTGTTAGTGTTTCTTACCAGTAGGTCAGTCAGCAATTCCATCTGTCTTTTTGACAATTTGTTCACAGCTTCCCAATTCCCTTGCCGTTTCTTGTCTGGTGAAAAACCCTTTGGAATGCACTGTGATTGCAGGTTTCCTTTTTTTTTTCCTGTGCTGTGCAAAGGCAAGCTACAGAGCAGAGGGGTTTTTTCCAAAAGGCCAAATGCACATTCCTTCACAGTTCTATCACAGCTGATAAATTCCTGATTCAAGATTCAGAGCAGCTCCAGCCAAGTCCCTGAGCTGTGGCTCCATTTTAAGAGGGGTTAAACTGCCTCACATGCCATTGGTTTCAATGGGAGACAGAGAGGCCTGGCTCCTCCATGTTACATTGTCCATGTATGGTTTGTATATTGGAGCCAGTTTTATGTACAAGATACACTGCCAGCGCTATTCAGTCTTTTTAATTTTAGTGCTTAAATCAAAGAATTCATAAATGAGGAAAACAGGAAAACAGTTTTACTCCATCCTCCATTTCTGTACACTGTCAGATCCTTCCATGCCTTGTTAGCAAAAAGAAGTGTGTAATGCCAAGATGAGAGGTGCCAATATACAGGCGTTAAAATTATTCCCTTTATATTGATATGCTGAACTCAGCATCCTAAATCTTTATCCAAATAAAAATTCGAAGAATGAAATGACCAGTGAGTGAAATCCTAAGGAGTATGAGTGGGCCAGGGTTTTACCCCTAGAGGTCCTGAATATTCCATTCTTAAAGAGGAAAGGGGAGATAAATTCATTTAAGTTATATTAAAATAATGCCATTTAGAATAGATCCCTGTTCAAAATATTTGCTAAATAATAGAGTGTGTGGTTTTAAGCAAACCTCCTTTTTTGCTTTAAAAAATATTTTTAATGCTTCAGCAGTGTATTACCAAATAAACTGACAAAACATCTCAGAACTAACATAAACATGCAATTTTAATGCCTTCTAATCACACAAATCAGCACAAGATTTTTGTACTTGTGCATGACCTTCTTCAAATTATCCCTCCATTTTGGCTGAATGAGAATGAGCATGGGCTATTTGATAAGAAGCACTAAGTGTGTGAAATGAGGGGCCCTCATCGTTTCTGCCAGACTCCTCTTGACAGAATGATGATAGAAGCATCACATCCCTGGGAGAGTAAATGCAAACTGACAGGAGATGAGCCTTTAGATGTTGAATATAATCTTGAATTGTGCTTGAAGTCTCTTATTATCTTGTCTTTTGATGTCTGAAGGGGTGGCTCATTGTTAGAAAAAGGAAAGCCCTTGCACATCTTTGCCATCTTTAAAAATTGTTTGGCCTTTAACAACTGCTTTTCCAACTAATGTCCATTTCTCCTGACAATAAATATGGCAGGTCGTCAGCAAGTGACAAACAATTTACTTTACATGCCAAGCTTTTATGTCTTTTGAGAGCTCATGTGGAAGCATATTTTAAAAAGCCAGGAAATTAGCACCATTACAAATGTTAAAATGTCTGCATGTGTGTAGCTTGCTGAATGGTTATTCATTACTGCTACATTTCTGTTTTAAAGTCCTGTCTTTCCTGTAATCAGACTGCTGTTAAAGTTCTTTATTTATCATTGACTAAAAATAGTCAATGAAAAATAATGAGCAAGAGGCAATTTTCTTCTGCTCTAAAGAAAGAAGTATTATAGATAAAGTACATGGGTAATGCATAAAATCATATTTATTAATCATGACAAATCAATATTAGTAGCAGTATGGCCCAGTTTACCTGTATTGCAGATCTTCACAATTACATCACTGTTTTTCCACCTTCAAGCAGCTTGACTTTTTCTTTTTTTTTTTTTCAACTTAAAAGTTTAATGATGAATCAGATCAATATGATTCCTTAGCAACTAAATCACAAGCACACTAGTTTTTCCTGTCACAGCACCAGTTTTGCAAAAGCAGTCAAGTTCTTTTTTCAGGCCTCCATCACTCTGAGAATCCATAAGAATTCTCAAATGGTTCATAAACTGTTACAGGGTTCAGGTTATTGTATCATTATAAAAACTTATTGATATAATACAGATGACAAGACCTGCAGCTCTTGTGCTAGTCTATTACAACCATCTGAATACCATAAGAAATATCAGATATAAACAAAATCAGCTGTACACTGTCTTTTAGGGAAACCCCCCCCTTTTTTTTTAACTGTTTTAAGCTGGTTTGAAACATTGCTGTCATATGAACCCACAGAAAAGAGACTACAAAACCAGAAGAATGTTTTATTTAAAATAAATAATGAAAAACTTGACCAGAGACTAGAGATTTTTTTTTTTCTTTTTGCAAGAAAGAGCCTGATTTTTCCCCTTATGATGAATGTTTCACGCCTGAGTTTTCAGATGGAGTATAAAGCAATACTCTCCTTCATCTCCTTTCCAATAGAGCCTCAGACAGCCCAACTGCCACTGCTGGGGGAATGCACCCTGTATTCTAGTACACCAGCCTTTACACCAGCCAGGATCTTCTGACACATGCAAGACTGAAATTTGTAAAGTGCTATTCAAAATACACCAGCATAATTTTACACAAATGAGACAATGGCAATGTGAGAAAGGCCTAACCCCCAAACTCGATCCCTTTGAAGTCCACAGTCACAAGCCGGCGTCCCGCAAATCCAAAGTTGCTCACTGACTAGTGTATCTCATCTGAGTAAACCTTTGCATCATCTGGTCCCTCTTTTATTCATTGCTTCATAAAAGCAAAGAGGTGTGGGGGCTGGGGAGAG
The DNA here is from genome assembly GCA_013397195.1 of Hylia prasina. Taxonomy (NCBI): domain Eukaryota; kingdom Metazoa; phylum Chordata; class Aves; order Passeriformes; family Sylviidae; genus Hylia; species Hylia prasina. The sequence continues at coordinate 325,584 of VYXD01003841.1, forward strand.
CGGGAGCAAGTCAGACCCGCTGACTGAAAGATTTTTTTTCTTATCAGCAACTGTTATGAGAAGGTTCACTGTGCTATATCCACACAGTTAAAATGAGAAGACTCTGAAAACAATGCATCAAAATCCCAGCAAGAGAGCTACGCAAGAGTTTTCCCTCACACTCTTCATACCAGGAAGAAAAAAACATATCAACTCAAACAACTTATGCAGATGCTTTTCTTGCTGGATATTATCATTAAGTTTACTGTGCTTATGACACTAAAGTATGTTCAATTAGTAGCAAAAATATTTTTATATGTTTTCATTTCCTGTTTTCTTTTAGGTGTAAATTCCATTTTCCCTTCAGAAATATTTGTGACTTGCCATCCAAATATTTATGCTTTCAGGCAAGGAAGTATGAGAAAGGAGGAGAAATATAAAATCTTTACCTTTACAATCACAATTGAGCCCAAATATATCTACCTAATTTCCTTCCCCTCCCTTTAATCTCTGCTGCTTTCTCTAGTTGTTTTTGTTTTAGTAATAATTACTATTTATATTCCTTTTTTTTTTTTAATTATGATAATCCACCCTACTTAAATTTTTCCCACCTTAATGGAAGCCTTACTTACATTCCAACACTGACCTCCCCATGATAGCAGAGGTGGAGTTGCAGAGCCTTAGCAATACTCATGGAACACCTGCACAGCAAAGCAGAAACCTAAAGTAACCCCAGGACTGGTTCCATAATTCATCATTTGTTAAATATGAATGCAGCATAATTATAGAGTGGTTGCTCCTTCCTGTCAGTACATTTCCTTGGCTGATTTTAGCTCCACAACATAAGAAACCACTGTAGAGGAGTGACTGAGACAAGTGGAGGCCCCAGATTGGCTTGCAGGTACTGACAGGATGAATATCCTGTTGAAATCTATGGCCTTCTGTGTATGTGATGGACAGTCACCCAAGACCTGTCAGAATCCGGCCTCATGTTTATTCAAATCACTGAGAAGCATAACATCTCTACACCATGTGAATAAATCCTAATTGTATGCAAAAGAAAATACAAAAACTACCCCTATCTATTTGCTCAAGAGATTAGACAGAATTCAAATTATATTTTTTCCTCTCCAGCTAATACTGTGCTATCTCAAGAAATAATTACACATACTTAATAGTGCAGTATATTAACGTATGCCTTAAGGTATGTTAACTGAAAAGCAGTTCTGGCTTCTCGATTAAACACAGGTGTTTGATCATCCTTTTCAAGGAAAAACTCCCCCAAACATTAAGCTTCAAACAAATGACAGAAGCCTAAAGACCTTGACAGATGGAAGCAAAATGGATTTTGCAACTGCCCATGACACACCTGCGTGTTTCTAGCTGTGTGCACACACCAAGGAGCAGAAGAAAGGGAACAGCTCCAAGCCTAGCTGTAAGGAAGAAGGGAAGACAGGAAAGATGGTACTTTTGTTTTTACCGATGTTCTACTTCAGAAGCCTTGGTGTTTGTGGTGAGAATAACAGGCTAGGCTGTGTGCCCAATGTGCTCTGGAAGAGGACTTTGTTATAGTCTTCTGGAAGGCAACTGACTGCTAGTAATTATTCAACAACTTAAAAACAAGATTTTAAAATAAGACTATGTCAGATAGGAGACTGAGCAGGAAAATTAAAATGATTTAATAGAATCTCTAATGGTCACCAAACCATATGACTACCATATGAACTGAAAAGCACAAAGATGTTACTAAAAACCAATATAATAAAAGTATTACTACCATTCTGTAAACTATATGCTAGTTTTGAAAGAAGGAATGTAATGATAGACTGCTGCAGAAAATGCTGTGCTTAATGCAAAATATTATTACATATTACTTATTTGTGTAATATTCAAATCTTCAGTGTAGGATGAAATTGCTTTAAAAGTTGGAGCTTTTTTATATTGTATTAAAAAAAGGACATATTTCAGTCACACTGGCTGTTAATTTATATATATTACAAATATATATTTGACTTTTGTAATCACTTTCAGGTGATTACTCTGATTTATGAAATGTAACATTTCTTTAAGACAACTTCAAACTCTTCAGAAATTAAGATGGTTTACCTTTCTGGAAAAAAAAAAAAAGGACATCTGAGAAGAAAAACAAAACTCACACTTTCCTAATAACCCTTCTTGTATATTCTAAAACAAAACCAGAAATGCTAATTTCTTTTAGGCATAGACAAGCATTAGTTTGGTGTTAAAAAGAATGCTTTAGAGTGCAGATACAGAGTGTAGATGTAGATATCCCTGAAATCTAGAGAACAAACCCAATTTTAGTCTCTCCGAAAACAGCAGATTCTACTTAGCCAGATAGGACAAGGTACTATTCTTCTCTAGATTACCTCTGCTTTCAAAGTAAAAGGGCTTCTGAGAGCTTCAAAGCAGTATCCCAATATAAAACAGGACATGTCACAATACAAATCTTCCTTTGTTTCATACTGATATTGATTTTGATTTTTAGATGGTGGAAAAAGAGAAAACCAAGACTTTATGTATAAAACCATCAAGCCATTTACATGAAAATATAGTATTCTTGTTGAGACCTGAAAATTATGACACATTTAATTTTATACTGGTTTTGTCCCTGTTTAGCATTAATTTTCTCATTTCGTCATTTGAATGTAGCTGCTCCCTCTGAGTTTGCCAGAAATTCTTTTGTAACTCTCAAAATAATGTTATTTCGTTAGCACTAACAGTAGTCATGTAAAAAGTCAGAAAATAAACCATTTGTGGAAGAAACCTTGATATATTAAATATACAAATAAATCAAAGTATAAAAACTCATCCTTTGACCATCTCTCCCTAAAAAAAGGGGCCACAGTGGATGGATCCAACAGAAGAAACAGCTTCACAAGGAAAAAGAATTAAAACAAAGAAGAGCCTACAAATGACAGAATGAAAAAATCTAGGAAGACAACACAAAGAAAACCGAGTGCTACACAGGATATTAAAGAGAAAAATGATCCACAGGAGAATGGCAACTGTTACTATGAGCTTCCTACAGCCACCTCTGCCCTTGGATATTTTTAAAAAATTTATTAACCTGACAACAGGAAACTTTATACACCCAACAGGGTGACAGTTTGGTATAAGCACTTGCCGCCTCTTTGTTTAGCATAGGGAAGTCGAGAGGTGTTAAAGTGGTGCCATGTGTACTTTTGGGCAAATCTAACTTTGCCTCCATCTGCCTCACCTTCACATTCTTATGGAGAACTTGATTAATCATGTGAAGTCAAATAGAAGCATACCATTATCCTTCCTTTTCTTTTATATATTTGCTTCCTTTTCAAATGTGCAAGTGTCTGATCTATTATTAATCTCAAAACACAAAGTGGCAAGGATCTCAATCAAAGAATCTAACAGTTCTTTCACAAATTACATGTTTACTGTCTAGTAGCCAGCAAGTCCCCTTTGAAACAGCCAGCTATTTATGTTGCTTTTAAACAAGGTTGTTGCTATTTTTATGGCTTCAAAGACAGAGAGAAGAAAGATTAATTAAAAATGAATAATTTGTCATTCAGTCATACCAATTACATACGAGGATTTAGTTCTTTTATCCTTCCCTCTCTAATGTTAGTTGTTCTGTGTATAAATACAGAGAATCAGATTTCAAGCCTCATTTAAGAAACACATAGCATACACGTTAAAAAAACACAATTAAGTTATACTCAAACCAACTTTTCTTTGCCCTTTTTTTTTTAATGGTCTGTCTTTGTTACAGTTCAGGGACAGCTATAAGAGTTTTCTTTACTTCCACACAAGCAGGAGGATTTGTTAATGGGGCTGCAAACCTGTCCTTCATCAGCCCAATACTGCTTTCATCAAAGGTTACGGGACTAAAACTCTGGTCTTCTCAGAGCTGGAATATATGTGCTAGCACCAGTACCACCACAGCTGAGCTACCTGCAATACCTAAGTATAGCAGGAAAGCTGAGCTGAGGATGGATTTTCCATCTTACCATTGCATCATGGTTTGTGTTTAAATAGTCATAAGATCTGTTTAGGTCTTAATGGCCACTTACTCCCCATTCACAAGTACATGCCCTGCTGACAGAGTAAGAATTGTGCCAAGAAATCAGACAACAGCATTATTCAAAGTAATTCAAGTCCCTGTTTGCAAATACCTATTTAAAAATGCTCATGTCAAATATATCCTTCAGAAACAACAATCAATCACATATCCAGATCTCTGGGTTCTTTAAGAACTTACTCATTATTTAAGCAAGACATCACTACATTTTTGAAAATGGATTTACAAGCCTGTATGATGACTCAGTCCTGTAAACATGCCACCCATTAATGTTTCTCATTGACACAGTCTTTGTAATTAAATAGGGTTCCTAATCCATAGATTATTTGCTTTAAGGAAAGTATCACACACTCAAGCACTATCAGGATCAGTCCTATGGCATGGATAACTAATAGTGTCTTAGAACAAAGCATCCACAATGTGAAAATTACTGAATAAAATTATGTGAAGAGACAAGAATCTTTATATGCAGATCAAACATGCTGCTATATAACATCAAACAGATGTTATGTGTGCAGCATCTAAAATAAGGCTCTGATTTCAATATAGAGACCATTTGGGCCATAAACCTTCCTATTGGAACAGAAATATTCACTAGAGCTTTAAAATGCATCAACAGCAACAAATACACATTGCTTTCTTCCACTGAAATTACCAAACCTTAGCAAAGTGTTCCTGATGGGCAGAGATCTTATAGGCCTTTAAAATTTCAGGATATAACCAAACCACTGAGAATCATCTTTAAATACACTGATGAAAGACAAGCTCATAGTATGAAGGCCCCCACAGGCTAGATATACTGTTAAGGATGATAATGTGAGCTTCCTCACAGCAACCTGGCAATGACCCCTGCTCTGACCTGCAGAGACCAGTGTCTCAAGAGGTAAAAGACAATTTAGTCCTTTATCCTTTGTAACTGAAATTATTCCAGTGCCATAAATTCTAATCAAGGCAATTCAAATTTAAAATTGGAGAATGTTTAATGTTTCTTTAAAGAATAATAAGAGGGATCTACTAGCAAAATGTAATCAACCAGAAACAACTTCTCCCTTGTTTCTCTGCAGCATATGCATGTATGGTTATACAGAAGGATGCACACAGTTCTGAAACATGGGTAACAATGTGGGAAAGGAAAATAAAATCCCAAAACCAATGCAGAGGTTTGAAAATAAAAACTTGTTTATTTAAATGTGTGCAGATTCATTTAACTCCCATATCCCCACTCCATATTTCAAGCATACACAGCATTATGAAAAGATCAAAAGCCCACTAATGAACGAAAGAAAACCACAGTCATCAGATCCAGCACAAGAAACTTAAGATTTCATTTCACTGGAACAAAACCTTGCCAAAAGAAAAAAAAAGGTTAACAGTCAAATTTTTTTTCTGTCCTGCAATAATTATATAGAAAACACTTGGGCTCCAAAATTAGAGGCTTGGTATTGCCCTCGCTATCTACTTACAGCTCTATTTAAATTTTGATTCATAGAACTACAGACTGACTCTTAAAGAATAACCTTTTATCACACAGTAAAATTACCTTAATATGCAAATGCATGCTCTCTCAGCTTTTTTTCATCATCTAATTATGTCACAAATTGCCTTCAATTAAGCATTAATTAAGGACTGCTTCCAACTTCAGAAAAGTCAGCCTCAGTCCACAGGGGGTATTGATGCTTGGATCAGCCACTTCATTCTTGAGAATTTTATATATGACACACCCTTGGTGTCTATACCAACTTTTGAATGTCAAAAGTTTATTACACGGCTAAACATGACAGGCGCTCTTTTTCTTCTAAGATTTTATTTTCAGAGCAATACTTCATAATTTGTACTAGAATTCTTTGAAAATGTAGTAAAAAAAAAAGATAACTAGGATTAGTTAAGTTAGGATCAAGTTCCAACGTGTTTATTCAAGTGAAACTACTACTTAACATTAACAAAAGCTTTCTCTAGTAAAACTGGTGGCATTGGGCCTGGGCTAGTATTTTGAAGGATATTGCAGAGTAAGACAAGTTGATCTGAAAATGACACCGTCAGAAAAGTCAAGAGCCATACTCAGTTTCTATGTTAATTATATTCTATGGATAAAATAGGAGATGTTACTTCACAAATATTTTTATAAGTAAACAACTCACCACAAGGTCTCTTACAAAGCAACTTCACCTGATACTGTACAGCAAAACTGGGATTACTGTAACAAAAACACTGTAGCTGTGTTAACCCACGTTTCAAAACTGTATTTTTGAGGTAATGTGTTCCAGGACAGATTCCTTTATCAACATTTTGCACCTCATTTTTGACCACTTTTTCTACTCTTTTTTGGTTTCATATAACTTCAGTATCAAAAGTCTTTTGCATGCAGGAATGCAAATTCAAAAGAGTCCACTGGTATAAAAGCACAAGTAGAGGATTATAGACTCCTGGACTATGGGACAGCATTTTCTTTCAAAAAGAAACAAATTTTAAAAATTAAAAAAAAAAAAACAAACAAAACATCAACACCACCAGGAGAAAACAAGCCAGCAAACAATGAGGTGCAACCCCTCTAATCACAGCTGTTCCTGTCATCACTCACAGGGAACAGCTGCACCACAGTGACAAAGTGCATCTTCCCAGACACCTGTACACCAGTTTCAGGTGAAGCTATTTCAGATCATCAGGAACTTATACTTAATGTTAGTATTTCTTATCCTTAAAATGCTGCAGCATTCATCTGTTTTGTCACTGATGGTAAAGCACCCATAAGAAAAAAAGAAGTCTAGTGCATCTCTTCAAAAATAAGTACAATTAATTGTGCTCCTGCCCTTTCCTCACTGGCAGCATGGACTGAAGAGGTACCATTTTGACAAGTAACAAAAAATAAATACCCACTGTTTCTATGGCATGCAGTGAAATGACAAAACAAGGAAATTTGAGAATAAGCAGGTGAATTTTAGGAAAAGGTGCAGGTGATAAAGGCAGGCCTTTGCAGAAATAAACTCATCCATCAAAAGAAGCTAAGCAGAATGTGTCCGGTAAAAGAAAAGTAAGCTCTTCGCATCTCATCATTCAACCCTGTTCATCTATATGAAAATAAGTCTCATGAAATATTGCTAACATCAACAAGACACACAAATGCTCGTCATTCATTCCAACTATATCAGTACATGATTTTCACAAATCCTTAAAGAAAATGAAAAGCAGAAGGGTAGAAAAACTTTGTTCTCTAGGGACCTCTTGACTTTCTAAAATGCTCCTCCTTCACCTGCTTAAGAGATTTGGGGAAAATTTTCACACAGCATGTATTAAATGTTATATTTTAAAAAGATATTTATTATCTCTGATTACATGAAAGAAGGTTGAAAGAGAAAGTTGTCATTCTCTATGTGAACACCTGTCAATATGTTCACAATAATTTAACTTCAGACACTGCAAAGAAAAGTACAAAGTATGCATTCTTAACATGCTATTCATAGCACTAAACAAAGAGAAAAACTATAGCGTGGTGATGTTTCATATTTATGTAACAGAACTTTAAACACAGCTATACTTTATAATTTTTAGTGTTCACTGCAAATCTATTTTAAGGAATGTATCTGTGATATATAATCTAATCATCTTTATTTTACTTTTGATCAATTTGATCCTCAAATGTATCAAAATTGCCCCACTATCTTTTATTTTATTATTATAAAAGTTACTCAAATTAATTGACAAGGGCTGTTGCTAATAGATCTGTAGCATCTATCATAATTGTAACAAAACCGAAATAAATGGTATATGAGTTCATATTGAGGCAGTTTGACTATTTCACCTACTTTTGTTTACTTGAGAACATCTTTTTAGCAGTATAAGCATCAGACTAGCAAACATTTTACACTCACCAATAGAAAAAGCACAATATGTGAATTTTTAGCTTTTTCACTAGTGCTCTTAGTGAGATAAATTATATTTTCAGCCCAGAAGGAGACAAGATATGGTTACACATCATTTCTATATCACACACGACAACTCTAATGAAAGTGTCTGTGTATATTTCACCACCACTGTAGAACATCCAAATGACAAGGGCTCAAAAATATCCTGCCTTTTATTAGAAAATTTGCCTGATCTAAAATCAAACAAATAGATAGTTCACTATCCTCAACTTAAAAGCTCATTTTTTGCTTAGCATGTGCCTTGCTGTATTTAACAGATGGACCCTAAACATTTGAGCAAATAAAACATATAAACACAGCTGAAGATATTTATATTACTCTAGATAACTGGTAGCCCTTTGAATTTTAGACATTATAATTCTTTCCTGGATGAAATGGGCTAAATAATTATTATATGCTTTTTGAACATTCAAACTGCTAATGAAAATTATGCTTTCCATGGAAACAAAGATTACTAAGAGGAGACTTAAAAATGGATGTGATATTCAGTAACGGTCATTACTGCAATCTAGAAATTAAATTTTAGGGGGGGTTAATTATTATTTTTCCCGCGTCTGTAGTGAAGTTATTTAGTAAAACATTCTGTGCTGTATCTTTCAGTAATGTGTAAATACTAATATAAAATTGCATGTGTTCTTTTGTTTTTAAAAAATCTCTCAGCTCTTATTGTAGGTGGAATACTGAAATCTGAACACTGCTACAGATTTCCTTACAGATTATGAAATCAAAAGTTGAATCTTAGAAAATTGGCTCTCACCCTCTCCCTAAAAGCTTCATTCCCTTTAAAAAATATCTTTTCCCTTTGACTTCCATCTATAGAATAAAAATAAGTAAATGCTCCATTTTTATTAAGGTTTGTCTCAGGTCATAAACAGAAATAATTAAAACGGACTTCTTCAGGGGTGCAGTCCCTCTAAACCCAAAATGTCACAATGTACCATACAGGGCTGCTACAGCTCAGAGACCTATCAACATCTATCACTCAAGCACGCACCTCAACAGCTCTGCTCCTTTTTCTGATTAGAGATCAGAGTTGCTTGAGTTGGCTTACAGAGTGTCATCCATTTGAATGACAGATGTCTCTGTTGGAGTGCCACTCTCACTGCTTTTGTTTTGATTGTGAAATGTTACACTTATCTGGCATAATTTAGACTACTCCAAAATGAATAAAAATTCCAAAGGTAATTTCTCTTTTGACAGGATTGGGAAGTATTTAATTTCTAATTTAAATTCCAAAAACATTAGCTCTACGTGCAATACCCTTGCTAGGCTTTGTTTATTCACTATGAAGTGTTTCCTACAAGAATCTTTAAGTTCTCTTCAGCCAGATTTATTTTTACCATTAAAAAATTAAAACTTTTCAGTATAATCAAGCCTCAGAAAAAGATGGTAGCATGTGCAACACACCAGCACCTACCACAATAATTGTTCAAGTATTTGAAGAAAATGATACACACACACATTATTTTACGTTAAAGTCCATGGTTCTAAAAAAATCATAAAACATCTGCAACTTGCACTAAATATGTCCATTGTTAACAAAAGTTTTCAGGACTGATGCTGTCATTCTGGTAACCAGTTGCAATAGGGGCAGAGGACTGTGTGCCTGCATGCTCCAAGCTACTCTTTCCTACTTACAAGAAAATTGAGCGGGGAAAAAAA
>VYXD01003841.1:335261-496526 GCA_013397195.1 Hylia prasina
AAAAAAAAAAAAAAAAAAAAAAAAAAGAACAGGGGCATATTGCTCTTCCGGACAACATGGTAGCAGTGAAATGAAATACCTAGACAGACTTACCGAAGAGCTTGCTGGGAGTGTCTTCGCTGTCATTTGATTCCACAGGCGCAAGCAAGGGCTCATTCAGCTCGTTGTCTGAAGTAGCTGCCTTGTCCTCACCTCTCAACTCTGCATTCATTTCACTCCGCAGTGACAGCAAGGGCTTACTGACTTGTCCAGCTATCATTGGATCCTAGGATGGGGGGGAAAAAAGAATGAGGGGGGAAAAAGTGGCAGCTTTGGTGTGCGTATACTCGCTCTTCTACTCCCTTTCTCTCTCTCACACACACACATACACACACACTCTCTCTCTCTCTCTTATCTCTGGCTGCTCCTGCTGTTATTGCTGGCTGCAGTCAAGTGAAGAGCTATTACAGATCCAATGAGTTTTCCATTACTCCCCACCCTATTAAAGCTCAACTAGCATGTGAGAGATTCAGGATGCTTTGGAGAAAAACTTCTATGAAAGCAACATAACCAACACAGCTTTAATTGTGGGATGTGCTTTTTTTGTGTGTATGTTTTTACACCTCACCCTGTCCTTAGCATAGTAAGAGAAGAAATTCCTATATGCTCCGATACCACAGAAGAGGAGCCCCCTGTGAGTTCTCCATAGTGATTTAAAGAGGCATCCTCAGCTGTATAATATTAACAAAATCAAATACAGTTTCTAACATTCCAGCATTTCTACAAAAACACACAGCATCAAATAGCCATTTCATTATATACTTTTAACAGAAATACAATTTTCTTCTAACTGTTCCTGTCATTGGGATACTATGCTCCAAAAGTCCACAAAGACACAAACACACATTTTTCTTCTAAAAATAAAAACCACAGAAACCATTTTCTAAAATATAAAATTAGGGAGGATACTTACACATACAGTTTGCAATTATTCTTGTGTTTGCAACATTATATCCCCCAGAAAACATTACACACATATATATATACACATCTAAATTTTTCTTGATCAGAATCTGTTTTTATCTTCTGCTCATTGAGGACGTTTGGGGGTCAGGCATTATTTCCAACACACTCAGTTATTCCATTTGCAAAATAATAAGCATACTATCATGACAGCACAGAAAGCAGAGTTTAAAAAAAAAAACTAAAAAAAAGAAAAGAACAAGTGACCTTGTTGCTCTCTCTAGCAGCTATTTATTGCAAAGTTCATGCCTAAGTGGTTCTTATGCAGAGAACAGGTGACCAGCGAGCAAGTAGGTTGGCTAGCATGTTCTCTCTGTCCTGTCCTCACATTGGTCGATGTTTGCCTGTGGGTTTTTTAATGTATTCATGTCTGAAAAGTGAATTTGATATGACACATGATAATCTATGAAAATGTTAATCAATACAAATAGTTTAAGCTGTCATCAAATGCACTTCTTTAGTCAATACTCATATTGCCGAAAACAATGTCACTGTCACCAGGGCTTAATTTGCACAGCACTTAAATATTGGACTCTGTGCATCAATGCACTCCTCTTCAAATACTGTAGGTAAACACATTTTCTCCCTATTTAAGGCTGAAACACTCAGCACACATATAGTTGAGCCGAATCTTCCCTTTTGAATACCTTGAGAGGTCCACTGGAGGGCAAAATTAATACTTAATTGAATCTCACAGTCATCAAAATAATCAATACTTTTTTATTATTTATTCTTTACAGTCTGTTGACTGTTTCAAACCTCTGAGGGAATGGTGGAAAGGATTCATAGCTTTGAAACACTGTCATTTAACAAGGTAATTTTCAGTGGGGCATTAGGGGTTGTGAAACATATAATAAAACAAAAATGGTGGCTTATAATAGGAAGAAAGAAAAGAATTATATTTCTGTCATCTAACAAAACAGGATAAATAAAAAAAGCAAGTGCAAGCAGGAGAGGGAGAAAGGAGGGGGAGAGGGAAAAGGAAAGAAAGACTGGCTTTTGAAGGGTTTTATCATATCAAGAGCAGAGCTGAGCTTTCATAATGCTGACATTTCTCATTCTGACAATCCTAAACAAGTGGAAAGGATGAGATCGCAGATATCATCTTTCATCACATTCCCCAGCTTAAGAACCAACATGACAGCTCCTCTTCCCTTTACAGTGTTAATTACTAAATAAAATACCGCTCTCTGTCAGCATTAGATTATTGCAGATAGCAACCACAAACATTACTCTATTGTTTTGTTTTGCCTTGAACCTACCTTGAACTCTTTAAAAAATAAATTAGGCTTGTGTCTACATATTGTAAATATATGAAACATAATCAATTTAATCAATTTGGTCAATCCATGTTATTGTCAGGCTAAATTGCTGACAATTTATTAACATTTCATTCAAGATATTTATTAGGCAGCAACAATCTGAACATTTCTTATGTTTCTGGAGAGGAAGCAGAAAACAACAGATTTCTTTTGCAGACACTGTAAAAAACTCTAACTTGTTTTGCTTCATACTCATAGTGCACTATGTATATTCATTTACTGTGGCAAAAATTTGTTTGCTTTTATATACTAAATAATGTATTTTATCGGGTTTTGCAGCTAAAGGTCACTGTGAACACAAACAGCATTGTTTCAGTCAGAGGTGCTTCTCTCAGTTTCAGCTATTCAAAACTAACCTCAAGATTCATTACTAACATCCATAACAAATGTGAATCAGGACAAAATCTGACCCTTTTCATCAAAGTAGTTTGGAGACAAAACTAATCATGTCCACAGAGAAAAACTCCTGATCTGAGGACTAACAGTAATTTAATGGATTTAATGGAATCTGTAGGATTCTAGATTAAGTCCAAGTTGCCAAATTCTGAAGTTGAATATATGAAAAATGGGGGGAGAATAATGTGTGAAATGTGAGAGCACTGGAAGAAACCTCAGCCCTTCGATGACAGTGAATTCACAGCAACTTCAACAGAGCCAGGATTTTATTTGTTATGTATATCAATAATTTGGCCTCATCTGGAGTACTTTGTTCATTTCTGGTTAGCCCATCTATGAAAGATACATCAGAAAAAGATGCAGTAAGAATGATAAACTGATTGAAAGGACTGGGAGTGCTTACAGAAAAGTGTGACTAAGAATGAGCATGATCAAAGGATACAAGAAAATAAACAGCAGAGAGAAAATGTAGATCAGAAACTACTCACTCTAACTCATCTGAGGAGAAAAGATGTCTCCACTGAAATGGGAAAAAGTCATAAATCTAATAACAATAAATTATATTTTTCCAAAGAGTAGGTAGTGGAAAAACTATGGAACTCATTGCTGCAAGGTATTAGTGAGACCTGCACTGCAGTAAACATCAACATAGTCACTCACATGGCTGGGTATACTCTTAGCAGTGAATTTAAAACAGCTTTGCAAACACAGAGGCAAGGACTATAAAACGTGAAATACCATAAACTGCTGCCCCCTCCCTCAGGCAACACAAGAACCTGTAGTTAACCCCCAGGGTAGCTCTCTCTGTCAGATGAACGACAACTTTCTCTATAAGCAGGCGGATTAGATACTGTCCAAATTTCTAGTCTACATGAAGACTAAATAAATCACTTAAATCATGAATTAAGGAAAGGTAAATTTTCTTGAAAAACATATTAAAAACTGGACATTTTTAAATTTCATTTTTAAACTTGTCTCCAGGCCTTCAATTGCTTTCTGTGCTTAAAAACGTCTGTTCTGCAGTAAATTATGCATTATTAAAAACCACTGTTTTTGCAAAACACATAATATATCTTAATTCTAGTGCACAACAAGTGGCCTAGTATACAAAAACCCTTGGTGATCAAATGGTTTTTTCCTATTTCCTAATGGCCACCCTAAAAAATTCTGGAGTAGTTGCTATGACAGCTGCAGGCCGAGCAGCCCTCTCCTCCTATTCTGCCCACCTAAAAGTCCCTCCCAAAGAAGACCCAGAGCACTGGAGAGGATGCATTGAGGCAAGGAATTGCGTATGCATCTTTAGTAACTAATACTGTCAGGATCTGTTCTTCTGCACTGGATGTCTGTAGGCTTGACACTCAGGATTTGCTTTTTGGAAGGTGCTATAGGTCAGATTACACCTTGCACTGTAACACAGGCTCTTCTGTTCACTGACAGCCACACAAAAGTTTCATCTTTTTATATGCAAAACTGAAAAGTCTAGGTTTTATGCACTAAGAATGCATAAAACCAGCAAGATGAACTTTGTCAAAAGGTTTCATATGCTTTAAGTAAGAGGCATGGGCACATGGTGCTTCAGAATTTCAGGGTTCAAGTTATGAGAGAACTAAGGAATCACCCCTTATTCAAAACATAACTGTATATACCACACATGTAGTGACAAATTACACACATCTCTTGCAGATACTCATATAAGTTGTCATCTATTTCTTGTCCAACTAGCACTAGTACTTCCAGACTTGCCTGTTTTCTATGAGATTTGCCTGACAGCTTTGTGCTGCAAGTGATCCTCCCTGCTGTGTGTCTCCCTTAAGGGGTGGCTTATACCTCCTGTAATGCGGTTACAGTATCTGCTACACCACGCCAGCTCTATCACTCCCCAGTGGTTTAAATCAGCTGTTGGGCTTAATTTAATAGTAAAAATCCTGTGGGTTTGCAAATGCAAATTATAGTTCTGGTAACACACCCTCTTCTAAAAGATAAAACCTTTACTTTTTTCTTATCTGAAGGACTGTATGAAGTACAGGAGAACATTTATCACTGTGCTAAAAGCTTTGCCTTTGCACTTTAAGGGTAAAGGTGCAGTTTCTAAACAACAGTATTTAGTAATTAAAGACAGCTTTTAAAAGAAACTGTATAGGGTTTTTGTCAAACATGCACTAGGCAGACGTCTAAAAATGAATTATTTTCTTCCTTAATGTAGGACTTGGGTGATAATAGAGGTTTATAAAGGCTTCATGTACTGATTTAGCCACTGGTCTAAATTTTGTATTTACTGCACCATAAACATTGTTGCTCTGCATGTAATTACTTTCTAAATTCTAGTTAAGAGAAAAAGTAAGATCCTCTGTTTTGCTTTTTATTTTTCCTTTAGTTTGAAGTTAATTTGCACAAACTTCCCCCCCACCACCTTAGAAATATTAGAAATCAGCTTTTTGCTTTTCTTCAAAATATGAAATAAATTCTGCCCAAACGCCCACCCCAATCATGAAATTGCACAGACTTTGGTTTGGGACATACACAATGAATTTGTTTGAGAGCAAACACAAAAATTCTACTAATAAACATAAAATTTACAATTTTTAATTACTTATTATTCTAATGACTGCAGTAAAAATTTATTCAAATTGTAGCTTTTAATTTTTTTTAATCAAGATAGAGCCCGATCACAAACTTGGATAAAGCTGTTCTAAGATGTACCTTAGCTTAGTTTTGTGGGAAGAATGCATTAAAATGGGTCTACTGGGAAAGGATTTGATTTTTTTTTTTGGTAAATACCAGTGAAATTTAGGATTACCTTCTCCCTTGGTCTTCTTATGAAAAAGTTTTCTTTTGTCATCTTATCGCTTCTAGAGGTATTCATTGTTTTTTCCAAAAATAAAGATCTCTTACAGACAACCTTCTTTGATTCTTTCTTCTTTTAACATTGTTTTATCTGCTGTCACTAATGTGCTGATATTTTCATCCCAGTCTATCCATAGACTGGTTTATGCAAACTACTTTGAATCAACCTTTTGTCACCTGCTAGCCTCTGACCATTTCTACCTGCTGGCTCTTATTTCCCTGGAAAAGTTACAGGGAAAAATCTCATTTTCTTCACAGCCACTTGTACCACCACCTTTGGATGGATGTTTATATGCAAAACAAACAAGCTGATATGTGATCATTGATCTCTCATCACTATTTGATCTTGAACTTCTATTTATGTATTTATTACTCTTACCTATATTACATTCAAGTTACTAAAATCTTCTTTATTACCTCTCCTTTCTCTTACAGCAAAAAGCTGATATATCATCAGCTCATCTCATTCAATATGAATACTGTCACCCAAAACAGTCTCTGTTTTACCTCAGCTAGAATTGTATTTATTCTCCTCATTAAATTCTCTGTAGCAGAGAAAGTAAGTTCTTCTCCCTTTACTCAATGCTAGTGTGGCTTTGGACATTTTGGTGTTTTCCAGTGATATTCATTTTCACATAGAGTGTCCAGGTTGCAGTTAAAAATAATGTGGCTAATTAACAAATCAGTGCATAGTTATATGCATTTTGTTAATAATAGTGAACTATAACAATTTAAGTTGGAAAATCAGAAAAACTATCATTGCCCATGTTGCTTTCTTTCACAGAAATGTTCTTCTCAAGTTAAGCAGTAATGTTAGGGTTGTCTCCTTCATTTATTTACTTTATTTTAAGTTCTGAGGAATTTGAAATGGTTACTGCTAATTAGAGTAACATAGATCTGACTGAAAAAATAAGGTTTGCAGAAACTTTTGGAGCTTCTAATTGTTGCTTCAGGAATCTTATAATTAATTTTTTTCTTTTTTAAACCAAATTTTTAGTGGCAATGTCCCTTGAATTGCTGTGCCTTGAGATTGAGGTACTACAATAAGTTTTCAAATCACACCAAAAAAAACTTTTTTTCCCCCCTACTTCACTATTTTCCCTAATGACACTATTGCACATATTTCTTACACCAATTATGATCCAGCTGAAAGGTTCACAAGAGAATTTCAATTTGCTAATCAGGCTAGCTAGAGGCTACAGGGAATAGACACACAGAAGCTGCCCCATAGTAAATAGCTAGGTCATAGCTATTTTACAGTCAGTTTGGGGTTATTGCTATAAATATACCCCAGCAGTCATGCTGCAATCTTCAAAAAGGAAAGAAAGGCAAAGAATGCTGGTTTCACCATAGAAAAAGTAAGGAACAATAATTTATTGCAGAAGACACCTGCACCTTTGGTCCAGAAAAGCCATTTCTTAATCCTGCTGGCAAAGAAATATGTGCACTAATGAATCCACACTTTGTGTTTTTCCTGACACACATGACACTTAGGGATCACTAATGCCAGAGTACACACAGCACAGAAGCTTTACTCTAAATGTTGCTTTAAAGTCTTAAAAGTTGACCTTAATGCTTCTGATACAATTATTAGTCTGATTTAAGGATCATACTGCTCTTCTTGTTACAAGACCTCTTGTAAAGAGCCTTGTACCAGCTCCCAGGCAATGCTATTCAGAACTTTCCTCTATTATTTAGATAACAGGAGTTTTAATTTTGGCCTTAGCCTGATTATAATGATTGTACATTTAAATGACATACTACTGTCTTACTGGAAAGGAGCTTGTCTATCTTTGGACACGTAGGAAAAGGTTGTATGCATACACAGGTCAAGAGACAAGAGAAGCTACTGTTATGGGAAGCTACCACACTCCTCAAAACACGACGGACAATAGCACACAGCCACTACTAGAAATAACAAGTCCTGAAAGTGGTGAGAGAAATCAGCCTTCTAGTTAAAGATTCTTGGAGTTACACAAAACCTGACCCATTTTTGTGAAAGCAGACAATCAGGCCCTAGAGATCAGGATAGGACAAAGGCAAAACAGGCAATTTTGACTGGGAACAACATGGTGGAATAAGCCTTCAATAGACTCCCATTCATTTCATAGAATCATTTAGATTGGAAAAGACTTTTGAGATTATCAAACCAAATGATTTCCTACTCTTCTTTCATCTGGTTTCCTGAAAGAAGGAGATGCTATAGGAGAGCAATTAAATCTGAAATTAGAAGATGGTCCTGTCTGGAGTATGACTTTGACTATTTCTTCATATGAGTAACAGATGATTCCCAATGCTCTGTCAATTCTATTCTGAAGGAGCCATGGCAAACATAAGAAAACATTCAGAAAATTTTAAGCCTGAAAGAATAACTAAAATTTTTATACTGTTGGACCAACTTACCAGAAGACTTGGAAAAAATCATCCAGTATGAGGAAAACATTGTCTTCCAACGGGGGAAAAAAAATTTCTATAAAAGTATTCATCCATTACTCTTATGGAAAAAATACCATTCTACCCTAATGGAATAGACTAGGTGTCTAACGGATCCCTGCTATAAAAAAAACCCCAACCTTCTTGTTCACCATCAAAATGATTTCATATGGTGATGTTTTAGTCTCCACATTGACTACCTGAGAAGACATGAATCTGTTTACCAAATCACAAGTGCTCTTCTTCCAGAAGCCTGCCAGTTTCATAACTTGTCTTTTTTCTTCTTTAATATTTGCTCAATTTCTATTTTGAATAGCCCTTAAACACAAGGCCTCTCTTTCCAGATGATTATGCTACTAGTGTTAAAAGGACCTTCTAGAACGTACAGTATGCTCTTATCAGCATAATCCTTCTACTCTCCTAGAGAAGGTCATAAACAACCTCTTTGAAATTAAGAAACGCAATAAAATACTCCATGGCATATTTGAGTTAGTCTTTCCATGGTCTAAGTTTTCTTACTAAGATTTCTACCACAAAGCAGTCAAATTATAATAATTTGGCCTACCAGAAATTTAAAGATGGTATTATATGCAGTTTGTCTATATTTTCATTTGTCAGGCTTTGTCAACCATACACACACTAGAAATTACTTTGGGTAAAAAAATATCAAAGCCAAAATTCAGCTAAAATTGCTTTCTTTTAAAGATCAGCCCATCCAGAATCACACCAAAACCAAACTTACAATAGCTTTTGAATGTTGATCAGGTATGAGAAAGAAACTTGACCAAGCTGCACAGAAGGGACTCAGAGTGATTGAAAGAAGCTCTCCTCTTAGTTAAACAAAAATTTAATATTACATAACATGTCAGGATTTTCATGATGTAAAACAAAGAAACCATTAACTTGAATTTTTGACGATCAGAGCATGAGTTAAATAGTAACCCAGCTCAGTGGTTGATTCAATTACTTGCCTTTGGTTTAGGAAGACCCAAATCCATCTGTCCTCAGCCCTGGACTTGGTTACATGAGGAAAGTCATTTCCTGTTTTAGTAAGGATCTCTTCCCTAGCTCTCACCAGAAATTCTATCAAAGACCCACAATATAACACCTTCAAAAGAAATTTTGTTGAAATAGGTACGAATCCGTTACAGCGCAATGAAGCAACATTTTTTAGTGAAAATCTTTTCTCCTGAAGATTTTTAAAGTAATATTACTTTAGCTCCAGTTTCATCCAGGTTTTTAACTGAATGCCACTTTTTAAACAGTTATAATTTATAATACAATACATGGTAATAACCTAGACCAGTTTGAAAGTTCAGTATCAATTTTTTGCAAATCTCTTAAAATCCTTTACAAATACAGTTAAAACACTTAAACAAATCACATCAGGCAAATCATGATTTCACCAGAACATCACAATCAAAAACTGATAAAAAGTCTTCAATCCAAAATTGTTCTTTTTTATCTTGAAGTAAGTAATAAAGTATGCTTTAACAACTTCTTGCTCAACAAGGCTGAAGTCTTCCCAAATCTGAATCCAAACTTAGGATAGCTCAACCTTAATTTTATATAGTAAGTGGTTATGTGGTTAATAAATTAGTCAGCTCTTCATAGTCTGCTCTTCATAATACAGCACACTTTAATTTCAGTGACAAGTATGGGAAATTATTTCTTTTCTGGCATTTCTACTCATATCATACTTTCTAGGGGTTGACCTTCAGATTTCTTTTTATTTACTCTAACCATAGAATAGAAGAGCAATAATGCCCATCTTTTTAAGAAACTGAAAGCCTTTCCTGATCTGAGGCTCACAGACTAAAATGGTATTTTCTTTTCCAGATACTAGAAGATGCACTGAAGCTTTCAGGTTAAGAGGAAGAATCCCAAATAGTTTTCCTATCATTCTTCTATGTTAGATAATCTGACAACAAAACCTGCTACTACAGCTGTTAAACATACTTAATAATGCCACAAATACTGCAGATCAATAATGCAAGGCTTTTTATATTTCCCGTGCCTTTCTCATTGATGAATGAGCGCAATTGTTTTTTTAATCATTACAAAAGATCTTCAGGGTTTACTTTTCTTCATACCAGGTCTTCATCAACACCAGGATACCACATCTTTCTTTTCATATTGTTGATCACAACATATTAATTTCTAATTAAATGTATTCAATTCAACATACCTTCAACTATCACACAGCTTCATATTTCTAATGCAATGTGCATAAAGACTTAAAGAACTTGAAGTCCAAAGGGTGTTTTGCCTTTTAGTCAATAGTTTTAATCTGCTGGAAGTTGCAGGTATACTTATAAACTCCCAAAATTTTGTTCATTATGCTAGGGCAGGATGTGTCATACACCACACAAAGCAACAGTATCATGTGTTGGACATATAGGAGGATCTCTTCAATACAAAGCAGTTTTTCTGTTTAATGCTCTACAACAGAAAAACAACAGAACATTTACCAATCATTTTAGCAGCAATTACAGTAACTGGATTACCAATAAACAATGAATGAAACATTTCTCAGATCTGCTTATATTTTCCTACATGAACAGATCTGTTGCTTACTAGATACTGTTTGGCTGGGGGATTTTTGGAGAGTTTGTTGTTCTTTTAACAAAAGAAATTGCCATACAATGATTTGCCATTGGCTCCCTATTGTTTCTCATGGAAATTCCTTCAAAACAAACAATATTTTAAGGAAGGAAAAATCAGATCAGAGAGCAAACTGAAACATGCAAATATAGCCACATGTTGCTGCTAACACCTGGTTTTTGCAAACTGGCTGACATCACTGGGCTGCTCAGCTTCACCCTAAAACAGTAACTGTCAGTGCTCTGCTCAGAGAGCAGTCACAATTGATGTTGATTTCCTTCTGTTTTAACAGCAGAAGAATATTTCCAAAGATCCTATTATTGTTTATGACATGTATATCCAATGTATGCACATACATGCATGTAAATATTACATATATAAAAATTATTTTAGCAGGCCTGATTGCTTCCCTTTTGAACTGCTGCCATCTGCTTCAACACAGACAAACACATACTCAATTCTCCTCATGAAAAATCACTGAGATCTATGTAAGGGCACTGATTTTCTTGTCATTAAAATCGATGACAAGATATCAATAGGTATCCCTAAATGTAGTTCAGCTATTCCAAAAAAAATAGGTCTACATAATCTCATAATACTATTTGTCTCAAATAACCTTTTAACCTATTTTTAAATCAATTACAAACTTTGTTATTTAATAAAAAACAAGTAAATAAAATTTTTGAAAATAAAACTTTCCTTCAAATTATTAATATTATTTTAAAACATGGCATAATTTGCTCTTTTTCTTTTCCTTTACTTTTTCTTTTGTTTGTATGCACAACCCATGAACAAATATGCAGATCATTACTATAACTGCTGTAGTAACATTAGCATCCCAAAAATGAATATTAAAAAGCCATTAATAAGTTCAGAGTGATTAAAAATACAAAAATTGAGCAATAAAATGCAGAATATGAGTTTTGATCACAATCTCATGATTTTTGTTCATAATAAATTATTTTCATGTGTCAGTCCAAATGGAAATTATTTTCATGTGTCAGTCCAAATGGAAATTGATACTGTGTGATTGTGTGATGGTTTAGTGTTTTCAATTTTTAGATATGACTAGAAGAACTCAAAAAGCAAAACAGACTTACCTTAAAATTTCAAAAGATACTTTATTCACACACATTAAGAAAAAAATAAGAAAAGAAAAAAAAATGAAATTTTCAAAATATCCTTCCCACTCCCCACAAGAATTCACTTTCCTACACACAACATAAAAAGACAAAAGCTGTAATTTCACTCGGTTTTACCATTTAAAAATAATCTTTCATCAGTTCTTTTAGGAAAGGAGTCTCTCTGAGTCCCATGGAGACATGGTCACACGAGGAACAGTCCTCTGGTGTCTTCCATGCCACACATCTGCAGCAGCCTGAAAGAAGCCTCTGCAGACTGTGAAATTCTATGTATTAGCAGCTTTCCCAACACTTCATATAGGCCATAATCTGCTTGTTGAGAGTGTTGTCTAAGAATGTCTTCTCTAGTATAAAACAAAGATTCTCTTCTTCTGTTTCCAAAATCCTCTTCATCTCCAAAACTAAAAATCTCCTTTTTCCTTAGGAGCAAAAAAAAACTTCATATCACTTATACTAGCACTTTACATGCCCCCCAAGCAGCATTTATATGTTACAAGAAAAAATAGTTAATTCTCCATAGTTTACTAGAAATGTCCAGCCAAATTAGGCCACTCCTTTTCCTTTGCCCTAAATAGTCTTTTCACTCTCTCTTCACTGACTTCAGTCTCATGCTATGTCTCTTTATGGTTCAACCACTTTGTCTTGTCTTCACTCCGGGAAAGGACAGTGCCTTGAAAGTCCATCTGCTGGTGAGATAAGAGCTAAATGTGCTCAGGCCTGCGGTCATGTGGTCCCTGCTGGCGGCAGCTGCAAAGATCTCAAAGCCATGCTGGCGAGGAAGCTGGTGGATGCCTTCTTTTCCACCCCTCGATCTCATGGCGTGGGCCGCTCCGAGCTGCTCCCTGAGAAAGGAGCAGGGGGAACATCCCCCCCAGCCCTGGCCAGCTGCTGGGGCTGTTCCTCCTCTCCCCCACTGCTGGCTGTTATCGGGCCCAGGCCTGGCCGGGATGCTCCCCTGATGGGGGGGCGGGCGCGGCTCCCAGAGGCCCGGCCGCCTGGTCTGGCTGCCCAGGGGACAGCCGGGCCTGGCCCAGCCCGGCCCGACTGCCACAGGATGTTACCTGTTGCCTCACTCAGAGAAAAGAGGGAGGGTCCAACACATTCTCATCTTTATATGGGTGTTACCAAAAGTTGCATTCTGTTTTCTCGGTGGTCAAACTACATGCCAATAGCTAAGAACTGGCTCCTGACAGGTCTGTCCTTTCTAAAGGAATTCAAAAGATCCTTACAGGGTGGTATTCCATATTTTTCTTCAACTAAAAACCAAACCGTGTTAACACAGAATAGTTTACCATCTATATTTGAAGAAAGCATCCTTGCTTTGTACCTAAAGGAAATTTTCATTCCTATGTCCATATTTATCATTAGTTTTCTGAACCTAGAGACTATGTATTTATAGTTTGCATATGCAAAACCAAAGAGCCACTTGGGTTTTCTGCAGCAAGCCTGAGTATACTAGCACAGCTGCAAGATCATATAGTGTTCAAACAACCTTTGACCTTTCTGTTAGTCCACTTATAACAAACAATAGTCTTTCCTTTGTGGGAGAGGAAGTTTTCCACCGGATGCTTATAATAGGAGGGCTGGTATCTTGGAGGCTCAGTTTTGCCACTGAAGCTGCATAGATTGCCAGTCACCTAATCCCTATAAGATATTTTAACCTGTTTGCGAAGGAGAGAGCAGGGCAAAGGTGTCTATTTTGACTTTTAAGCCTTCCTGTGAAAATTTGCGTAACTAATCTACCCTATCCCCAGAGTCATTACTGAACTCTTTCTTGCTCTATGCTTTTCTAAGGTTTAATAATATCTAATTTAGAGTTTCATAAAAACTAACTTTCCTTAAACTACACTCACAAACTTTTAATTATATTTACTGCTAGGACAATTTCCACTATATTTAAGTGGACATTAATAATTTTATTCATTATTCCTTTTGTTAACCTACTCCTTTAATGATTTACCTGCTTTCAATACCTACAGATATCCATTTTCTCATGTGTTGAGCAAATAGTCTAGCAATGTATAATTAAACAATTTATTCCTTACATGAAGAAAAATCCATCTCTCATTTTTTTTACTTGATGGCACTTCTGATACATTTCACAGAGTTGCTGCAGTTGTGATTGTACCTGTCAAACTCAGCACTGGGACAACTTCAAAGGATCTTCTAGGATTAAAAGATGCTTTCTCCTTGCTCTCTTGGTACTCAGACTGCTACACTGCATGCCCTCCATTCTCCCAGCCTAAGGAGCTCAAGAAGAATTAGGAAAGCAGATCTTCATTGCAGAGAAGGAAGGCAAGAAGATAAAACACTGTAAGACAGGAGCTTACGTCTGCTGTTATCAGATCCTATCCTGTTATGTTAACTTTTTCTTTTCTTCCTACCACTACACTTTCCTCAGGAATATTCTCTTTCCAAGCAGTTATCAATTTGGCTATCCTTAAAGTCCCAGTAGTGGTTCTTATTTTTTAAACCTACCGAGGTGTTCCTCCAACACATTATTCCTGCTTGTGGTTAGAGCAGTTGCTCTCTTGCAGATCTATACCATTTTGGTGAGCTAGTAGGTCAGGCAGCCAAGCACCCACACAACTATTCAGTCACTCCCCTCTCCCACAGGATGAGAAGAAAACAAACAGAGGGAGACATGGCTTGTGGATCAATATAAAGACAGTTTGATAAAGGAAGCATAAGATGCATATGCAAGCAAACCAAAATAAGGAATTTTTAGGATTACTTCCCATTGACAAGCCAATTCCAGGGCAGTGAAGCCTCACTCTGCGTAACAACTACCTGAGAAAATAAACACCATAGACACAAATAACCCCAAGTCCTCCTCCTTTCTCTCTGCTTCTAGTGCTGAACACTACATCATATTATGGAGTATCCCTTTGGTCAGTTGGGGTCAGACATCCCAACAGTATCATAGTATTGAACAGTTTGGGTTTGAAGGGACACTAAGGTCATCTAGACCAGGTTGCTCAGAGCTCCAGCTAACTTAGTGTCATGGGTTAACATAGTTTGGTTTTTAGTTAAAGAGGAATACTGCACTGTTAAGGACCTGTTAATCTCCTGTGAAAGGGACAGGCACCTATCAGAGGCCAATTTTTAGATGCTGACATATTGTTTAACTGAATTGAACTGGAGGAAGCTGAATGGGACTTTGGGAATACCCATATAAAGTCCTGATTGTGTCCAAGCTGGCCCTTTCCCTGATAGCAGCTTCAGGCTCGGCAGGGCTGGCCCCGCTCTGCCGAAGGCCCCTCTCACACCAGGCTCTGCTTTTACCACCAGCTGGCTGGGCCCACCCCATGAGACCAGGGGTGGGAAGGAGCCATCTGTGATCCTGGCTGTTTTCATTCCTGACTGACATTTTTTCTGGGCCCTCCGATCTCTCTCCGATTGGGTTCTCCCTGCCCCCACCCCCTTCCACCTCCCCCTCCCCAACCCATAGTCGAGGCCTTGCAATCTGACACCATGAGCTGCAGCCCAGTAGAGGGAGGACCTGGGCAAAATTTAACTCTTTCCTGGCACAGATGAAGCTTCCAAAGCCCTAACCCTTCTTTGAATGAGAGAATAGGTCAGAATGGGAGATATTTAAAGAGACAGTATGAAGATACCAGGATCAGTGAAAGAGAAGTTGTATCCTAAGTGATGAGGAGATAGAGAAGATGCCTTGGCATTTTAGGCTGAAGTTCTTCTGTGAGCCATGGTAAACAGACTGTAATATACTGGAATATCCCTTTAAATCATGTAAATATGGATTGGTGAAATGAATATTTAAATTTCTGGATTTGAACAAAGGTACCTCTGATGGACTGAGTGAATATTGGATTAGTATCTGTGATCTTGTGATCCCATTAGATGTTTGAATAGAGATAAGAAGTCCTCTGAGTGAGTGAAGAAGTGAGAAGACATCTCTCTTCCCTGAGATGAAGAATCCTTTGCCTTTAGAATTGTTTATCTTTAAAATGACACCCCAGTATGCATGAGTCCATGACCCACATGTAGCCATGTGGGAAAGGTGACATGATATGGGAGGTCCACAACTGCAGAACTTCCCGGGAGGCTGCTTTTGTGAGAGTTAAGAGAGTCACAAGTAGACTGTTCTTTCATGTGGATAGTTACCACAACAAATCAAGAGAGACTTCTCTCTCTAAAAGGACTGAATGAAAGTCTTATTTTATAAGTGGTACTATAGACCTAGAGTTCTGAGTTTTGTCTCTTTACATTGTTTGTGGGAAAGTGAACACCTGGGGGGAGAAGGAGGAGTGTTTTGAAAGTTTCATTTTGATTCTCATTTTCTTCTTTTAGTGTGTGTTAATAAATCTATCTTTGTACCCTTTAAGATCTGAGCCTGCTTTGCTTCTCTCCAGATCCTATCTCACAGCAGATTTCTGGTGGATACTCAAACCACTACACTAAATTTGGCAAACAGAATTCAGCGAACTTGAAACCACTACATGAATTGGTGTTTCCACCCAGTTCAAACTTTACCCAGCACACCTGGCCCTAAATATTTCCAGACGTGCGGCATCCACAACTTGCCTGTGCAACCTGTCCTGATGCCTCACCACTACAATGGTAAAGAATATTTTCCTATTTTCTGACCTAAGCCTATTCTCTTTCAGATGGAAGCTGTTTCCCACTTGTCCTATCACTACAAACTCTTGTAAATAGTCTTTCTCCAGGGAGGCTTTACAGAGAGACTGTCCTTACCAGCTTTTGCCTAACACAGACACTGTACAAGCACTGTGCTGTGATAGCCAAAACACTGGGGTGTCATCAGTATTGTTTTAGTGAAAAATCCAAAACACAGCATCATATGTGCTGCAGAAAGCAATTTTCCTCCAGCCAGCCAGCTCCCAGTACTGTGATTCGTATCTACAACTTAGGAAAATGAGTGGAGGACCCACACATCTGTGACACTCCTTGAGCTCCCTTTTCACACAGACAGCTCTGCTCAACTCACAGGCCTGACAGTCCCAGGTCATGTGCTTCTTCTGCATTCAAACACAGGATCCTTTTTATTATCTGATTCACACCTAAATATTACTCTGAAGATTGCTGAAGAGAAATCTTGTCAAATAAAGGCATAATCAAAGAGACTTAGGCAACCACCAAATAAATACAAGTGGCTACATGTGGGGCAAGAAAAATTAATCCATCCCCTTTTTTGCCCATTTCTTTTCTGGTTTTAGACCAAACTCTTATTCACAGATTAAAATCAACTTTCAGATTTACTTTTACCCACATTTACTTCATCTGTTTATTTGGTGGGTTATTTAAGTATTTCTCAGCACTACGGTATCTGAATGCTTAATCACATACTCTCATCTCTGTGTTTTTATGCAAACTGGAGTGTCCTCAGAATTTGTGTGGATATTAAAATGTTCTCTTTTGCCATAAAATCAAGTTGGTGAGTGATTACTTCAATATGACACCTTTTATAAGCTTGCCATCATGTCTTCATTTTAAACATTTTAAGTCAATGAAATTGTATTGAGACATTGACAACACATACAATTTTGCCTGTTTGATATCCCATTACTGCAATAGCAGCAGCAATGGTTTTGGAAAAAGCTTTTTTTCCCTTATGAGCATGTACTATCAATTTTGCACTCACAAGTAGGGCATCTTCTGAGCACAATAAGGCCACTTAAGTGACTATTTGCTTGTTTCCAAGAGAATGTAAAGTAGTACACCCACAGGCCTACATAGAGAATTACTAGTAAAAGATAACCAGCAACTCCTACATGGAATCAAAACATTTCTGCATAAAATTGATTCACTTGTGCAGTCAAAATAGAAAAAGTATTAAATGTTCTCAGACTTGATACTTAGCTAGGATATGAAAAAAGTTTTGTAGCACCAAGATATGTGCACAGATATTCCCTATATAGCTCACCAAAGTACAGCAGAAAAGAGAAACTAGTCTCCATGTAAGTACCACTACTTGTACAATTCTACCAGCAGTTCCCAAACTTCTCTCTGCTCACCTTTCTGCTTCAAATCCTAATGCATACAACAAAATTTCTGTTGGGCTCAAAACTGCCTCTTCATGTGGGAAGCCTAGAAATTCATAAGCTTTGAACTCCAAATGGAATACTTTAGGGGGCAAGGGGAAAGGGGAGAGCAGAAGGGGAAAGAAAGGGGAATAATCCCAGTTTTAGACTATTATGAGTACTAAGCATTGATTACCAATCTCATTCTATTTCAAGTCCAAGTGTTGTATGGAACAGAAGTTAATAAAGGAAGGAAAAAACTAAAGCCACAGTAACAAACATACCAGATGAACCCCTTTTCAGTTTTCTACAGTCACACATTCAGTGTTAAGAAACATTGAATTCTGTTCCATGTATCAGTTAAAGAAAAGCTACTGAGAGACTATCCTATAACCCACTTAGATTAATCAGCAACTCACCAGGGATCAGGGTGCATTAACATGAATTGCATGCTTAAGCAGCAATTCCCTGGACTTCATCACACCAAAATCTGCCTTATTTAGTAGTTTAAAACATTTATGATTTTAGAAGTCGCACATGGCCAGATCCACAAAACTTCACTCGGGGAATTGTTCCAACTCAACATCACTTCCCAACCTGTCTGATTCCTGCAGTGCAACTGAGTGATAGGAGGAGGACAGACAATCTAACCATACAAACTGTTGAACAAATTGTTCAACTGGATTGGTTTTCTGAAAAAAAAAAAAGTTCTTCCACTATTTTTATTATGTTTTTTATGAGCATCAGAAAAGAAAATAAAAGGGAATGAATGTGCACTTATGAAGAGAAATTGTTAAAAAAAATGCATTAGGTTCCACCTCTCTCTCACAACTAATATCACAAGGTAAAAGACACACATTTCCTTTAATATAAAAGGGATCTGGAAGACCACAAACCAAGAAGAGTTATCACATGGAGAAGTGACGACACAAGTGAACACTTATGCTGGGCTTCCAACTCCAATGTTTAGAGGTCACTCCATGGGAGTCACGTCACTCCATCTATACAGTTTCTTCTCCTACCTGAACCAGTGTCTGTACACATCCCTAGCTTTCTTTAAAGAAAAGACCACAACATATGGAAAGCACTAACAGAAGCCCAACCAGATATGTTAAATTTGTTGTGATGGAGTAACTGAACTGCTGTGATGAAAACAAAGCCATATTTATACTGTGGTTAAATTATGGCTTTAAGATATTGTAGTCATTGATCTATATTGGAAGGGTATAAACTGGTTCTTCAAGCATGTAATTTTGGACTAATCATACATACTGAAATGAAAATAAGTAGAAAAAAGCACTTCTGTTTGTGACATTTAAAGATCTACTGGACAGAGAAATGTGTAACAAAGGAATGCACAGTTGTGCACAATTGTGGTGTCTTCTAATCTATATCAGCAAAAGTCTTTCACCTCAAAGTTTCTCTGAGTCAGATAAATACTTTTTGCACTATAAACCAGTGAAAAATTGTAAAACACTGCACTGACAATGAATGTAAAAGTTAAAGAACATATGGGTTTGTGTTTATTTTCCGCTCCAAAAGTATTTAAAAATTTGCTGGGTTTCCCTCTAAATGTCTCTACAGACTCAACCTAGGATCTCACTATCAAAGGGGGTTCTCTCATGCCTTGTATATGACATTAACATCACAAATAAGTTATGACCTCTGTAACACCTATTCTAAACCTTTTGCCTTCACTAGGGTTCTTCAAGTGTAATTCAGCACTTCATTTAAGGCAATGAGATTGAAAAGGCAGACTAGAAAGTGGAACACTTTGAACATTGTTGATGAAAATGCACATCTGAGTCCCTTTTAGTTGGTGTCATAGAAACAATAATAAAATCTGACTTTGCATAGTACACATGCTCTGTACAGTTTTATCCTAATATGATATTTCTAACAAAGAAGAATAATGTGCATAGATATTACCTAGAAAACAATTTCAACTTGGAGCACAAAAATCATAATTTCACAGCAAAGTCACATTTTTATCTCCCTGTAGTGCTTCAAATTCCATTGCTTTGGCTTACACCATTTACTTGCAAGAAAGGAAATTAACAAACCAGATACGTTCTAAATACCAAAGAGAAAAACTTACACTAAACTTTGGGAAAATTTGTTAGGCAATTCCTGTTTGCAGCTCACAAGGACAGGGGTAAAAAGTATCTACTCTGAATTTTTTTTCACTTATGACTAATATGCCTCCAGTTTCCTTGTAGCTCAAGAAAACTTATTACCAACCATGAATATCTTTATATAATTTGAAAATATTTAATGTGCTAGAGCTTAAATCTACCAAAAGAAATAAACTGTAAGCACATAACATTATAACTGAGTATAGCTAGCCTGAAAGTAGTTCCTACTTTACATTCTCAACAACTTTTGGAGAGCATTCAGATCAGGTACTGTAATAAAACCCAATTAAAAAGAAGAAGCTTCTCAAAATGTTGAACAGCTATAACTGATCACTCACTTAGAGGAAAGGACAGAAAACCTTGCAAAAAACAGGCGTCAGCCTAGAGACTTTACTTCTTATGTCAAATTTTGAAAGCTTGAGGTAAATACAAACAACATCAACAATGTAAGTGAAGACTAAAGAAAATTGCCAGATATATAATTCCCAAGAGAAGACTGGAGGAGCTCTGACCTGTTCACAGTGACCGTACTGCCATCCAGAGGTAGACTGCAGCTTAAAACTTAGAGAAGTTGTCTTGAATTGGCATGAAGCAAAGACCTCCCTTTAGTCAACATTGCAGACTCCATTCTCAGGGATCCATACAAGTGATGTGGTAGTTGAATTCTGAAAGGGCCTGAGGTTTATCTACTGGTCCAAGCATGCATTTGTGGCAGAATAGCTTCCAAGCATGGGTGGGGTTTTTTTTAGATTGGTTTGTCAGAAAAGGGAATTAACTCTGTACCAGCAGTCTCATTCTCCAGGATGGTTAAAGGCATGCACACAAAGCTTTGTGGGGGAGAATTATTGTTGGTCTAAAAAACCTCCAAACCAACTAATAGCATGGAAATAAGTGGGGACATGGCTTTTATTAAAGTGTTCAAGGCAGTCTGAGATTTTTTTTTTGGACGGTAACTTGAGAGACATTGGAATCTTATTGAGTCTAACCAAGAGATCTAGTTAATAGAGAATGCCAGGAGATAAGATTGGCATTCATACCTTTCCTTTTCAAGCTTCTGTGGTGAACAGTGAACATTTCAATTTACAAAGAGAAGACAAAAGATGGAGTACTGTGTCCCTTTCTTTTTACCTCATTCAGCAAGTGGAAGGAACTTAGAGATAAAATGTGAGAGATCATTTAGACCATAGGAGGAGATAGAAATTAGACAGCATAAGAAAGTGAGCTGATGTCCAGTTCTTGACGGTGGTCCAAAAACCTGACCTGTACAATGTATTTGGTATTTGTATCTGGCACCAGTAAATAAGGAGTGGGTATATAGCTTATTTATCTAGATGAATACAAGTGTGTTCTTATCTCTTGACCTAAACTGAGAATAGAGTCATTGCAATAAACATCTAGTGTTGAAATATGCAGTAAGGTATCTTACACTTTTGCATTAAAAATCAAGAAATGCAAAGTATTTAATATTTTTCCTTCCTTCTTAATATAGATTTGTGTGCATGGAATTCTTAAAACTGAAACATTTAATTTAAAAGGTAATAGGGGATGAATATTTGTCTGATGAAACAAACAACACAAGTCACAGAAGATATTCCTACTCAATGCAGAGCATTAGTTTCAATCATCTCATTCTGTAGAATGGAGAATTGATTGAGATATATATATATATAGATAGATAGATAGATAGATATACTATTGCCAATAGTTTACAGACTCTCAGTGTAAGTGGTGTATCAAGTTGCTCAGATGGAAATAGCAAAGGGCATCGAATAATTATTTGGAATTCAAACATGCTAATACATGTATAAAGTTACATCCTTTCCTCAAAAAGAAATCTTTTGCCTGCTTATTATCCACAGCCAATGCCACTGAAGACTCTAGAGAGATGGAGAAAGAATTTTCTCTTGATGAGGACAATCAGTCAAACTCTCCTCTGGAACTAGATATGCCTTTAGAACAGATCAATAAATGCTACATGTTGATCTACATCAGTAGAATTATGAAGACAGCATCAAAAATTATATATATATACATATTAGCTACTGCACATGTGTATTTATTTAAATTATAATTATAAATAAAATTTTGAGGTTTGTTTTTATTGATGCATGCCCACATATAAGCTGACATTGACCAAGGCCCTATTACTGCTCTATCAACCTGAAATTCTGCAAGAGAAAGAAACAGAGAAGTGAAATATTAATGGAAAGTGGGATTTTCCTTGAAATAGCCTCAATAAATATGTCGGTCAGGAGAAAAAATAGGTCAAAAATAGAAAGCTTGTATCTCCAATATCAAAGAAAAGAATGTGCGTGTCAAATCTCTTGGAGAAATTGCCACGAATGGTTCATCTGTGTGAAATTATGATCCTTGTAATTCTGCTAAGATCAGCAAGACCTAGGATGATATGTTGAATAAGCAGGTTGCAGAAGTTAAAAATGTCCATGAGAAGCTTTAATTTACATGTCTGATTTTCAGTATTTTAAAATGGATAGGAGTGAAAAGTGTAAAAAATTGGCGTTTAGGACTGTTCATTAGTTAGTATAAAAAGTAATGTATATTAAATGTGAAGTATATTAAGGTGAAGTCCTTATAAATGAAATTCAGTATTTTCCCAGTGTGCAAAATTTTTCATTTGAATTAACCTGTTTCCTCAGTTTTGGATCGTTTGTATTTCTTTTCCTTCTGGTCCATATGCCCCTGCTGTTCTATGCACAGTTCATCTTCCAACCTTTTCTAAATCACTCAGAAAGATAAAGTAAAATGAAATACATTTAAACCAGACAATTGAAAAACCATCTTTTTATTAGCCTCATATGTAAGGCCTTATCAGGGAGTATGCCCTAATTTACCATCTAATTCTGCAAAAATCTTTGCATAGATACCCAGTTGCCTCTGCTCCTTCTTTTGCGAGCAGGAATTTTATTATAAAGCTCAAAAACATTTTCATGAGTGAACACTTGAGAACTTAACTCTGTTGGGGGTGGCTGTAAAAATGAACGCATGTCTCTGAGGCGTTCAAAAGAGGCTGCATAGGCTTAACTCAAAGAAAGTACTCTAAAGAGCAGCAGTCATTGAGTCTACTGCAAAACACATAGTTTAACTCTCAGTCACTTGTCAATGAGAATCATGCCAGACCTGTTGTCCAAAAATCACACACCTCAATATTGGCTAAATAAAGGTAGTCATTCTACAAATTAACAATTGAAATTGTATAGCCCATGGTTTATCACCTTCCTATATTTGCAACCAAAGCAAAGAGAGAAATACTGTTCTCAGGTATGTTCAGAGAAAAATATTACAGATATTCAAGAAAATAATACAAGTGGTATTTTCTTTCTACCCTTTTCCATACGACCTTCCAATTTATCATAGGTTGTGCTATTGTTTGAGTTTTTATAAGCTACTTGCATTTCCTTACCCTTTCCATTAACTGCTAGAGACCTGTATTCCAGTGCAATGTGCTTACTGCAATGGGCTTTTATTGTCAATATTTTCATTTAAAAAATCCAACTAATTCATTATCTTCTATGTTTTGTCAAAAAGACATAACTAGAATGCAACACTAAGGACCATTAAGAGAAGAAGCTGAGGTGGAGGGTGTTTTGCCATTAATTTTAATGAGAATAATATAAGCTGAAGTGTCCTTACTCAAGGCATACATGAGAGTACATTAAAAAATCATTTCAGGTAAACAAATTCTGCTTGAATTGTAAATGACCCTTCTAGCAGAAACTGGATTAAGGTAGAAGCTTAAGTTCTCTTCTGTACCCCTACTCATCTTTGCAGCATTTTTCAGAATCTAGCAAACAAATTTAGACCTAAACTGTAGAAAACCCACGATTTTTAATGATTTTCTCAAAATTATCTTCTCTCTGCAATTATTCTGTACTTAAGATATTTATGTGAAAAAGTCTGTCAAGGCCTTGGTTTGTTTCTTTAGTTTGGGATTGTTTGGGGATTGTGTTGATGGAATAAATTTCATGTATTAACTGTCACTAAAAGAACATTTTTAACAATAGATTGAAAAATGCAGTGGTTGGGTTTGCTGCTTCCCCCTTTCCTCCCTCATAGCCACTGGCGGACATTTACTTATGCAGCGATGTGTGATAAACAGTCTTCAATATCTGAACAACTTCAATTTGTGAAATAGAATCTGGGAAAACACAGGATACATTGCTTCTCTGAAATCTACTGAAAGAGAACAGGAGGTCTCTTTCACGGTGGGAGTGGGGGAGAAGAGTATTTAGCTATTTTAGCTTTTAAAACTATATAATCAGATTGTTTAAATCCCAGACTCAAGTGGCTTTCTCATTTACAAAGTGCAGTCTGATAGCTGACTTGTTTTGAAATTGAAAATAGAGTCAGGACACAGATCTGTTAGGGCAGTGTAAATTTGGAACAACTCCATCAACTGCAAAGTAGTTAAAATCAGATACATTTGTGATTAGAAACGGGCCTATAATTTGCTTTAATTCTTTAACTGTTTCAAGACAGAGATAAACCTCCTCCATATCAGTCAATTATTTGCTGTCACCAATGTTACAGCTATGTCAGACTCACTGATCCCATTCTTCCTGATTGCTTCCCTCTTCCTACAGAGACAACTGTTTACAATAAAGGCAAAACAATGTATGATCTTTCACCTGCCCGGAAACTTTAAGGAGAAAATCATCAGAGCAATCCTGTACCAATTATCCATTTGCTAGTCAGAAGAATTAAGCTTCTTATCCAAAGGCAGATAAGAACTTGTTTTAACCTGTGGAAATATGAACAATTTCTAAAGAAATTAAGGAATTAGCTATAATGAGTATAGAAGACTAGGAAATTAATAGTAGAAAGTATATTTTGTAGAACAGATAAATCCCACATGATTCTGAACCAAATTATTTAGTAGTTTTCTAATCATATTTTAAGAGTTATCTAAATGCCAGGCAATTACAACTCTACAGAAACAGAATAAAAGCTCAGTGTAATTAATACTCAAATAGCTGCTAATTTGTCTATTTATTTGCAGCTCATGCAACTTCATAATAGTTTGTCAGACTAAACTGTTTAGATATGAAGTCCTTGTGCTAGCAGTTATTAAAACAAATAACACATTTATAGTATATCTTTCGGTCTGCTCAAGCTGAGCAAAAGCACATTTGAAGCTCCAAGACTCACACACAGTGTCCACTTTAAATAGAAAAATCTCATTGATTGCATGAAACTCGGGTCTCATTTTTGTCCATCGATCCCCTTGGTGACCTTCTACAGCATCAAAGCCCAGAGCGAACCCAATTTGACCCCGACTTTATGTGCATTATTATATTGAGAGACAGGAGCTACTTACAGTCCATGCCATTGTCTCCGTAGATATGTAATAAAGTATTCTAGAACTGCTCCTGCAGAGAACACTTCATGCACTCGGCATTTCCTTTTCTCTCTCTCTCTCTCTCCCCCCTGCAATCTTAAAATTCTTCTCTTTGGTGTGCTGAATGTTTTTTGGTTTTTTTTTTCCCCCTCCAGTGGACAGCTCAAATAAGCAACTTCAGACACTGACTAATACTCATATAACTCTCAGTAAACAACATCCTTCACACAGATCTATAACTAATAATAATGCTCTTTATTAAGCTATCCTGGGAAACAATATGTCTAATAAAAGCTGCTCTCCGTGGTGTTTTAATTATAATAAATCACCTTCATTATGATGCATACTTCAATATAACATGCCTAATGCTTAGCTACCTGGGATACTACAATAATGAGGACAGACAGTAGACATCTTGAAGAAAGTTATTTACACACACTGAAAAATTCTACAGTACCGTACTGCTTTGCAACATGAATTTCAACAACTTTTTTCTTACCTTACTGTTCATAACATCAGAGCTGAGAAGAACCAACCCCTCTGAAAAATGCTGTTTACACAAATAACAGGACCTTGAATACATACACTAGCATGAAAAAATAAGTCCTTGCAGTGCAATCATTTCTCTATAAATGTATAAAAGTATTTTACCACCCTGTGCAACAAATCAGTGATGAGACTATAGGCTATTGTGTGCTAGTACCTAGGGATTTCATGTCAAAGTCAACTTCCTTGGCAATCCCTAGAGAACTGCGCTGTGCACATTCTCGTGAAAGGTGTGAAAATCTGATTTTCTAAAATGGATCAGTAATTCTCTATGAAGGGGAAAAGGATCAATAAATCTTTGCTAAGTAGATTGTAAAGGAAAAATTATTATTTCAGTGACAGTACATTAGGATCCTCCAAACAATCTCAATAAACTAAAGACACAGCATTTCTCCAGCAGCTACTTTTGACTTCTGATATATTTTCGTAATCTCTGATCATTCTGCAATGCACATACATTTATATTTGCTAAGCAATGTTCCATGTTGATGTTGATTTATGAGTGTATGCCATTATGCTCGGCTGTGAGTAGAAGAAAACTATTAGCTGCTTGTAACCTGATCTGATACAAGGAAATGTCATTACAACCATGCTCACATATTTGTTTGTTACTATATCTCTCTGTACCTACACAAATATTCTGTACTCTGTACGTATATATCTACACATACACATTAATATGTACTACACTGTATATATTGATACGATTTTTTTGTACATGTGCAAATGTATACATGCAACATATATAGGTACATTTTCAGGCACTGAGAGTTAACTGAGAGTTATAACATATATAGCAACTGAAACTCTACTAGGTGCTTCACAGACCTAAAAGGTGTCCATCCAGTTACTGCAGTAGCATTTACACTATCTGGCATTTACTATTTACACATTTACACCACCTGGAATTTACAGTATCAAATTGTATAGTCAAGTTGCACCTAAATATGTGATTTTTACATAGAAGCAAAAGTAGTATTCGCCTGAAGACAGCATGATAATACAGTTTACAGCTAGCAGTCAAAATATATTGCTCTTATGGATTAACACAGTTTGGTTTTTAGTTGAAGAAAAAAAATAGGGAATATTGCCCTGTAAGGATCTTTAAGTTTCTTTAGAAAGGACAGACCTATCAGGAGCCAGTTCTTGGCTATTGGCATGTGGTTTGACCACTGAGAAAACAGCATGAGACTTTTGGTAATACCCATATAAAGCTGAGAATGTGTTGGAGCCTCCCTCTTTTCTCTCAGTGAGCCACCAGATAACATCATGCAGCAGCTGAGGCAGGCTGGGCCAGGCCCCACTACCTCCTGGGTGGCTGGGCTGGGCCCAGCCGGGCCTCCGGGAGCCACTGCCCCAGCAGGGGAGCAGCCTGGATGGCTGAACCCCTTTTCCCCCAGCTGCCGGCAGGGAAGAGGGGAGGAAAAGCCCTGGCAGCTGCTTGCTCCATGGCCAGGGCCAGGAGAAGATGTTCCCTCCCCACTTCCTGGGCCCCTGGGAGCACTGCCGAGCTCAGCCACCCCAGACTGAGAATGAGGGGTGGCAGGGGAAAGGCATCCATCTGTCTACTTAAATACTGAGATCCTAGCTGCAGTTTCTGAACCTTCCCCCACCAGCATGGCTTTGAAATCTTTGCAGCTCCGGCTGGCAGAGACCACATGACTACCGTGACTACCACAGGCCTGGGCAAGCTTTAACTCTTTCGTGCCAGCAGATGGAGCTCCCAGAGCACTGGCCCTTTCTGGAGTGAGGACACACAAGTGATTGAACCATAAAGACACATAGCATGAGACTGAAGTCAGTGAAGACAGAGTGAAAAGACTATTTAGGGCAAAGGAAAAGGAGTGGCCTAATTTGGCTGGACATTTCTAGTAAACTATAGAGAATAGACTATTTTTTCCTGTAACATATAGGTGCTGTTTGGAGGAGATGTAAAGTTCTAGTTAAAAGTAATTTGAAGTGCTTTGCTCCTAAGGAAAAGGAGATTTTTAGTTTTGGAGATGAAGAGGATTTTGGAAATAGAGGAAGAGAATCTTTGTTTTATACTAGAGGAGGCATTCTTAAACAGTACCCCTAATCAGCAGATATGGCCAATGTGCAGTGTTGGGAAAACTGCTATTGGGAAGGACTTCACAAGGCAGGTTCCTGGGCAGCTGCCTTTGTGAAAGTTAAGACCCACAAGAGAACTGTTCTATGTTGTCAGTGGGAGTTCTCTATAGAACTTAGAGAGACTCCTTTCCTAAAAGAACTGATGAAAGATGATTTTTAAATGGTAAAACTGAGTGAAATTACAGCTTTTGTCTTTTTATGTTGTGTGTAGGAAAGTGAATACTTGTGGGGGGAAGGAAGGATATTTTGAAAGTTTCATTTGTTTTGGGTGTGGGTTTTTTTGTTGGTTTGGTTTGGTTCTCTTTTTTTTCTTATTTTCATTCTTTTAGTGTGTATGAATAAACTATCTTTGTAATTTTTAGGTAAGCCTGTTTTGCTTTTTGTGTTCTCCTAGTCATATCTAAAAATAGCAAACACTGAAACCATCTCAACTGCCAAATCAGAAGTGGGCTATGCAAACAAGCACAGAACAAAGCAGAGAAATTTATTTGTCCTTTTTACACAATCTCTTTTTCCTGCTGCAGAGAGTAAGAGGATCCTGCCAGAAGTATCTGTAGTGTTGTTTCTGCAGCAGTGGTAATATGCACAGTGTGGGCACTTAAATGTCCATTCCAATTCTAAATGCCACTGCCAGTATGAAACTTAACATGCTGGGTTGCACTTCTATTCCTGGTGCTCCCAGCACACAAGTATTCTGGGTGGTAATCTTTGAGGGGATGCATGCTGAGGAGAGGAAAAAAGACCTTTGTCCCTCTCCCTAATGCTGTGAAACCTGAAAGTAGAAGAGGCAGCCTCTGCTGGCCAGAGAAATCTACAGTCTGGAGACCAGCTCTCTATTGCAAGTAGGTTTTGGTACAAACAGAGAAGATCAAGCCTAAAATACCAGAGTAATATGAGAAACTAAATATGACAGAAAGACACAGGAAAGAAAAATTTTGAGTTCATCCCTCTGAAACTGCTTCATGTTTGACAGAGCACCCCCAAAAGACAGGGCATTTCAAGTCTGTTTGTAGTTCCAAGTAGTTTTGTAGTTCTGTAGTTTTAAGATGCAGAACTAACAGAGCTAGTGACATCCTGAAAACCAATGCACCTGAAAAAGTTTCTCTGGCCTTTTTCAGATGGTGGGATGAGGGCAGAAGCAATCAATTTTATTGCCAGAAGATCCCATGCTTTGTATACTTCCATAGTTCAAGGAACCTGCTTGCACAATTTTCTAGATCCTTTAAGTTTGTCTTTTGGTCTTTTGTGGGGGTTGTTTTGTTTTTATAAACAGGACAACATAAACAAGAGGTCTTGAGAACAGGTCCTAGGTCCCGAGATTCTTGCTGAGCAGAAGCTCATCAGAGAATACTTAAACAGGTTCAACAACAGCACTGTTTCATGGGAGAATATGAAACATGGGAGAACAGTTAAAAGTTGTGCCCTTCTACCCCCATTATCTCTACTATTCTTGAGTCCACTAGAACACATAAGACTGGAGTAAGCAGACTTACCGTGACAAGAAGACATAAAGGACAGCAACAAATGCAGTACAACCAATTCTCAATAAAGCTACCTCATATAATTGCCATGAGGGATGAAAAGATAAAAGTAGTCTTGGATGGGAAATAGGACACCATAGTAAGGTGTCACCAGGAGTTTGCTGCAGCTTCTCCTCAAACCTGTGTATTTCCAACCATTTTGGAAGAGCGTCTCAAAGAACTTGGCAAGTTCAGATGATGAACCCATCATCACAACACCTCCTTGCTGCATGTAAAGAAAAGAAATAAGGCCCATATATGTGCATATACATGTGCACACACACTGGAGTGTGTACATAGTGAGGCAATATCAACATTTTAAAGCTGGGTGCCTTATCTGCACTAGTCTGAACATTTGACCTAGGTGAAAACTGTGCAGGAAACCAGATTAGTCAGATTAGTCCTTCCCTCATATTTGGAACTCAGAAACCCTAGAAAGGTTTCTGAGACAGAAAGACAAGGCTAGTCAGTGGCAGCCCATGGCCAGTATCCATCAAAGGGGAACTCTGACCCACATAGATACAATAATATACACAGACAATACTATACATGCTTTCTATCAGAGAATCCCCAAACAATTTTGTGTGTCTCATAGAAATATGCAGTTGTCTTCTTTTACCATAGATTTTGGAAAAGGTTACCTTAATTGAAACAAAATCATGGGATATTCAATATCCCTGCAGCATCATGAGTAAGTAACAAAAAATGCCAAGGGCCTAATACTACTTGCAAAGAAACATGCTTTTGCCCCATCCATAAAAGAAGAATGTATCTTGCTAAGGTCAGAGCTCATGATCTGCCACACCTAGTTTTAAATGATACTGAATAAATTCCATTCTCTCTTATACCATTATGTATTGTGCATTACACTTCTGAGGATAACCCCTCCTGAGGTCATAGTTCATACTTGTGTGCAGCAATCAACTAAGCCAGAGTAGCACAAATCATCTGGTTTACTATGTAGGCATTTATTCAGACCCTTCTCTAGCCTGCATATCCAGCACCTCCAGGTATTTGGCTTCCTCTGTTATTTACATAATTTTTTTTGCTTTCTTTTTTTTTTTGTTCAGCAACATGATTTTCCTGGACTGTAGGTAATATCATTTGCTTAGGAAAAATAAAATCAAAAACCAATCAACCAAACTGAAAAAAACAAGCAAACCCACTTTTTATTTCCTAATGTTTTCTAATATCACAGATTAGGAGAACATTGAATTTAGGATTAACTACTATATCTGAAATTTGATAATGGTTTGCTCAGAAAGGAAATAACACATACAGCTCACTGTCTGCCTACCCAAGCTGTTGTTGCTGGACAAGAGCTATTTGGGTCAGGAAAGAGATTAATAAATTTTTGGTAGGTTGGTTGGTCTGGTTTGCTTTTTTTTTCATCTACTTTCTTTTTCTCATATCTAAACATGAATAGAAAATCCCTGTGTCTGCTCCTGGAATGGATGCTGTCCACAATTTGTCTGCGTGTTTGCATGATTACAATGAAGACAAATTGTGCGTGTCTATACTCACCCATTTGAGACTACCTATCAATTTCTGACCTGCACTAAGAAAAACAGATGTTAAATAGTATAGACCTCTGTTTAGAGATATTGGCTAAAGTGCCTAAACACCAAAGGACATATACCTCTTCAAAGACCAATGTTTGTAATTTGCACGAAGGACCAAATCCTGCAACCACCAAAAAAACTCAGTGTTTTCCAAGAGGAGAGACCCCATCCAGGAAATCCAGATGGGCTTGCATCAAGGAGAGGCCCATGGAAACATTGCATCTGAGGGTCAGGCCTTTTTTATATGACCAAATGCCCAGAACAAATTACACCAGTGATGCAACACAATAAAATTTATCTTACTCTATGTGCTTTAAGATGTGTTTTTCAGAATATGGAAAAGTTTCTTCCAACTACATTTACATTTTTTGACTTATTGTCCCAAATTATGTTAAAGAGATTCATTAATTGAATT
This sequence comes from Hylia prasina, assembly GCA_013397195.1. Taxonomy (NCBI): domain Eukaryota; kingdom Metazoa; phylum Chordata; class Aves; order Passeriformes; family Sylviidae; genus Hylia; species Hylia prasina. Next base: position 366,650 of record VYXD01003841.1, read on the forward strand.
ATATTTTTTGGACCCTTATATGAATGTTATATGCACACATATCTGCCAAATGTGCAGCGTGTGCAAAATTCCAGAATATAATTCTATAACATAGTTTTAGAAAATTTCAAAAAGGAGCTCTTCTATGTCACAAGCTAAAATTTGCATTTCTATTCAAAGGCACATTACTCTCATACAATTAGACAGTGTGAAGTTTCAAATCAAATTATGGAGAAACCCTTTAGAAAAGGCTGAAACTTACTTCTCCCTTTACTACCATAAAATTTCACTCAATTTCACAAAGAAACACAGCTCATCACAGAGCAAAGCTTTTTCTGAGAAGATTTAAAAAATATAATAAAAATGGTTTTGAAAATGAACCTATTCTAACCTCTTTTTTCTGCCCTGTAGAAAAACAAAAGTTTTTTTGTAGTTATCCAAAGGGACCTTGACAGGATGGAGAGATGGGCTGATTCATGAAGTTCAACAAGGAGAAGTGCAAAGTCTGGCACCTGGGAAGTAGCAATCCTGTGTATGACTGTTTGCTGGTGGGCAGCCATCCAGAAAGTAAATTGGAAGAAAAGGACCTGGAGTTCTGATGGACTCCAAGTTGAATGTGTAAGCCGCTGCAAGCAATGTGTACTTGCAGCAGAGAAAGCAGAGCTAGGCTCCTTTCAGTAGGGCCCAGTGACTGGGCAAGGACCATGCACTGAAACACAGGAGGTTCTGTTTGAACATCAGGAAATATTTTTTCAGTGACCAAGCACTGGCACAGATTGCCCAAAAAAAGCTGTGCAACTCTTTCCTTGGAGATATTCAATAGCCATCTGGACATGGTCCTAGGCAACCAGGTCTGGGTATTCCTCCTTGAGCAGGAGGTATGGACTAGATGACCTCCAGAGGCCCCTTCTAGCCTCAGCCCCTCTGATTTTGTGAACTTTTAATATTTTTCTTCCCCATTGGCAAGGAAAGGAAAGAATGGAAAAAAGAACCACCTTTACCGACATAAAGACTAGTAAAGAAAACTTATCTTGTTTTGTTGGGCTTCAAGTTTTCCTGTGCTTTATCTAATAGAAGAGGAAACTAAAAATGCTGCATGGGGGGAACAGAAAAGGGTAACAGATGAGGAAAATAAGCCTCACACAAGGAGGCTTGTGTTTAGGAGGGCTCAGAAGGAAGAACAGAGGAAAAGAGAGGACCTGTCTTGGAGACAACTAATTTCAGCTGTGAGCATAGTGAAGCAGAGTAAGAATGGAGAAATGTCATTTCTATGTTCTTTCATGATACATTTTGCAAGTGAACATCTTGAAATCTGAAGGACAGTCTGCTTTGGATGACCTAATAAGCATTCCATTCTTTCATTCATAATAAAGAAAAAAATAAAATTACCAAAGAAGTTCCACTGCAGTGTTACTGTCACCCTGAAGCACTGTAGTAATTTCTGTAAATGTGAAGAGCAATTTTAAGGTAGAGTCTGGGAAGGAGACTTAGGTTTTCATCATTTTCTCACAATTCTGCACTGTTAAATGCTGCTGTCACTTGTTCATACCATCTGTCTTCTGTGGTCACCCTCAGGATTGGTTAAGTAACCATTAACATAGTAAACCAGTAAACATACCAAGAAAATGTCTTAACACTGAAGTCCATCTATGCTTTCAGAAGCATACCACTTCTAAGTGGATGCACTGCACCCTTTGCTCTGTTGCTTACACAGGTGATCTGTTTAAGAAATACCAGAAATGTCAAAATTTAAGAAATAGCACAGGAGGAAGGTCCTCTGGCAAAACACCTTTAAAATTCCCTTGGAACTGTAGATGCCAGTGCATTTTTGCAAAGCAGGCCACAGCACTGTAAAGCACAAAAGCTATTCATATTAATTTCAGTAGACTTTTGCATAACCGTGCTCAGATCTTGTGTGAACTGATGTGGTCTGCATGTGAACATCTAGGTCATGATCCAGGTCACTGACATAAATAGAAGCAATTTTACTGTACTCTGTATGCAGATTTGGACAGCATCCTTAGGATTTTTTCACAAGAAGTAGCATTCTTATTTTATTAAAAATACTGTCAGAGCTTCCACAATACTTCACAATAAGCAAACTTGCTTGTCACATTTGTGAAAGGCTAATATAATGGTAAATGAATACCATATTCATAAGCATTTTATACTGGAAGTCATCTTTGTCATGTTTGTCTTGTTCAGTCGATTATCCACATTATCTTCAAAACACAGACAAGGTTTTGTCCCTTCATTTCTTCCCTAGTCTTCTAGAATTATAACCAAAATCTTCAGAAAGTGTTTGTAAAGTGTTTGATGTCACCAGCTCCACTCTCCCTGCCAAAAAGCCACTTCAAACCTCTGTGGGCACAAGCAGTCATTTCCAGGTAAAGATGAAGAATTTCAAGAACCATGACTGAGGAAGAGCAAGAGGTTGGTGAGAGAGCATGGGAAAACAAAGAAATCACCTTTGCAGCTGGCACTCTAAGCAGAAAGCTTTAACCTACCAAGGCCTTCTGTGACAATTTGGCAGCCTTACTGAGCTGCAGTCCTAGTTCTAACAAAATAAGCATTGTGTGCATTTTGAAATAGGAGTGAGACTGGTGGTGGAGTCTTTTTGAGTTAAAATAATTTAACTTTCCTTAGCTACCTTGTATGCCACTACTGCATTAGAGCAATGTACTCAAGAACAAACAGAGAATGAAAGATTAGGCACTTTTACAAACACAAAATGGAATGTATAGGTCACTGGAAATGGCTTCTCTGTTATGATTTTTCTTTCCTCCTCTTCCTTCAGAGAGCAACAGCACGGCAAAATCAGAAAACAAGACTGTTGGTGAACCATACTGAAAGACATCAAATATATTTTATTGACCAAGCAAGGCAGGCCAATCACATCAAAAGGGAACTGCATGTTTTAAAATATTTTTTAGAAAGGGAAAAAGTTATGTAAAGCTGGTGCTATCAGCCCTCCAATTCATGCAAGTGTCTTTGGCAGGGAATGTGTAAGGAGAATGGCCTTTGCAGAGCAAAGTAGCATCACAACACACCTCCAGATTACTTCATGCACACTGTTGACAAGTCTTTTAAATATTAAGGGCTATGTTATACTCTAATTCTACACATGGGACTCCCATTAATGTCACTGGGTGTTTCACACAAAGTACAAGAACAGAAACAGCCCTTAGCATCTTTTAGTGTTAAAGAAAAAAGATTTCAATAAGTTTACTTAATCCATCAAACTGGCAGTCTCCAGTATTAGCTCCTGTGATAGTGCTGTCAATGCTTGGTCAAGCCTAAAAACCTTCAAGCTTAAGCAAGTCTTGACACAGCAGAGAAGCAGAAGCTCAAGATGGCCAACTGTAGGAAGTAAATAAACTTTTAAAAGCAAAGAGAATAAAGGATTAAAGGATAAAGAAAATTATTTTCCCCCCTTTATATCAACTTTTTCCAAAGAAATATATGTTCCAGAAAAAGAAACCTGCAGTTTGGCAGGCTGGGTGGCAAAAGAAAAACAGAGACAAGTTGGGGGTTGGGAGGAGTGTGAAGTAGAGTGTAGCTGCTAATCCTGCTAAGGCAGTTTTGCAGTACTGATTCTAGTGTATTGGGCGCATACAAACTTTTTGACCATGCACTAACTAGTTTGCTTGATAGACTGCAGTCACTGGAGTTAAAGGTCTCAGTATATATCATAAGTCCATGGGAAAAGTGGATTTTTGCCCAAGAGAGTATTTCACTGTCAGACACCCAATTCAGAGCTTATCAACTGGTGTGTGCATCAACTGGCTGGCAAGTAGGCAAGTATAAAACAACTCTACTAATGCCTTCCGTTCCATTTCCTTACTACCCCCACATGCGTAATTGGAACAGCCTCTTAACCACAGGTCCCTGACACATTTTTAATTTTAATTTTTTGTTTAGAGATCACAGAAGCCCCATGCACTTGTTAGCCTAGGGTTTTGAAGGACCAATAACTACCATTTTGGGTGCAATATCCTTGGCTGGGATATTAGCCCTGATGATAGTTGCAAGCAACCTATTTAAATATGAAAACTAATGGAGCCAAATCTAAAATATAAGGTCCTCTTCTCATTTAGTATCCATCTGGATTAATTATCACTCAGGGCTACACTGTGGAATTTCTGTAAGGAGAAACTGACATAGGTACATGGTCTGGCTAATATTGTAGCAAGACAACCCTGCTGAAATAATTTAAGATTTATGGGATACATGTCAGTAGTATTTTGACCTTGGTCCATAAAAGTTTTAAAGCAATTTAAATTGTATTACCATCACACAAAGTAGAATATTTGAAGAAAAAAAGAGGATAGAGGTACAGGTAGTTGCTGGTCAGTGATATGCAAATTTTTTGTCACCTCTGGAAAAATTGATATACGATTTTTATAGTAGCAAAAGCATCTGAGCACAGACAGCATTTGAAGACAAAGATAAAAATATCACAGAAAAATGAGCCCTACAGCTAACTGTATCTAACAGGTCTGTTCTCTGTTTTGCTCTTTCTTCTGATGGAGTATACAGCTGATTTACTTGAACCTATCAGTTCAGCACATGAGCAGTAACAAAGCATAGCAATTCTCTTTCCACTCCCTCTTTGTTCAGTTGCTCTTTGGGATGAGCTCCCCTTACTCACCACTGTCTGTCTTCCCTGTATAGTTACATCAATCTCTTCTTGGACTGTTACTGAGGAAAAGCAATTGTACAGAGACAGAAGTCTACAATGTAGCTCTGGATAGGACAGTTTCCCAATGGTCCTTACAATCAATGGAGTCTCTCAGTGACTTCTGTAAGAGTCAGATGAAAGCAAGACCTTTCCTTTAAGGTCCTTGTGAACAAATTTCACCTGAAAATGACAGAACGCTTCCTGCCAAGAAATCTACAGAGAATTCAGGCAGAACTCTGTTTTCAGTTTCACAACAAACTTAGATTAAGTGGCTTGCCTTCTGTAATTTTCTGATGTCAATTCCAATTATGGCTAATGCTGTGTAAAATTCTAGGCTTAAAAAACTACATCAAGAAAAGTAGGGTGAAAGTTATAATGCATATGGGAAACACCATAATTTTGGGTTGAATTCCTTTTGGGGTAGAGATTCTGAATGCTACTTTTGTTTAAGTTGAGAGAAGGTGAAAATGTTACACTGAAAGTGTTCTGAAGAAGTGTTTGTAAGAGGCAGAGGAACAGTACAATATATAAAATCATTTTTAAATCATCCTTAACTACTTCCTCACTAATCCACCAAAGAGTTCACCCAAGCACAAGTTAATTCTCTATATTCCATGGAGGAATTGAGCATTTCAGCATAATGGCCTCTGCTTGAACAGACCTTATATTTACAAACTGACACTAATTAATTTCTAACCAGTTCCAATGTTACATGAACCACTGCAACTTAAAAATATAAATCCATGCCAGTAGAAGGCAACTCATTTGGACCACTGAGAACTCATTATTAAAACAACCTTCCTCTCTGCGTTCACATATGTGGTCCAATGGAACAAGTCCCAAAAGGAAAGTCTGTTGTTGAAAGAAACTTTTCATCATTGCTCAGCAGCCATGGTAGATCACAGCAGAAGAGTCTGGTCTAACTACATTTCTGTCAGGTATAAGCTTCTTAAGCCAAATTGAAGTTTGGCCTTCTCTAGATTCTACCCATTCCTCTGGGGAAAACAAAATCAATTATCTAATTAAACCATCATCTTGCATACATAAATTAAATGTATATACTTTTTATAAACAGGATTCCTAGTAGTACATTTAAATCATAACTCACACTTTTGCAACACCCCATTGACAATTTTTAAAATGAATGAATAAAGAATGCCACTAAGACTACAGAATTTCTCACACAAACCTCTACAGTGGCTTATCTAGTTTTAATGTCTAGGACTTAAACAGTTGCAAACTGCAGCTGCTTAAATGACAGCTATTCTTCCCTGCATGATATTTGGTGAAGTAAATGCTGAAGTATGAAATCCATTAGTGCCATATATATTACACATTGCATTTGCAAAGGCTCAGTTCAGGGGTGATGGAAATTCCTCTTCACAGATAAATACAGCTTTCAGAGGTTATTATTATTATTATTATTGTTGTTGTTGTTGTTGTTATTGTTATTGTTACTGTTATTGTTATTGTTATTATCTTCCAACAAAATATCAGGGGTTTTTTGGAACATCTGTATCTACTGGCATTCTGAAACTCAATGAAATACCTCAAGGCAAGTACTTGCTCACTATTTCCTGTTGAAGCAGCACAAAATGTTCTTTGTGTTATTTGAAGCAGGCAGCAAAGATGCCAACAGGACAGAGGTGGCTGCACTTCCTTAGGGCAAGATATATATATAAATATATATTTCATCTATATGCTGTATAATTAAAAAGAGATCAACAGGCACTGATACATAATTGTTATTGAAGAGGGCACATAAAACAGAAGTGGTACGCTTGAAAAGTGCAGTGGAGCAGAATCAGACATAAGGTCCTACTGATGGGCTCCCATGCAAAACCACTCAACAGCCAGCTCCAAACTAGGACAGCAGTCCTGTGAGGTTTAGCTTCCTATAGATTTTAGTGGCTACAGAGCATGTGCAGACCAAACCAAACAGTAAGACAGTCTATAGAAAATTCTGGTTTTTTCCAATAAGTTTGGAAACCAATTGTGCCATCATCTGCCATAAAAAAATGTTGTCCTGGGTTCATGCCATTCCTGGAAACAGAATGTATGCTAATTTGGATAAGAATAGTTTCCTTTTGCAATGTTTCATTTGCTGTGATATCAAACCAAGAGAGAATCAGGCCAATTATATTGAAGGCAAACTCATTACAAAGAACCATCCTGTGCTTTAAGGAAGAAAAAATATTCTTCATGTATTTATGAATGAACTATCATGCTGTTGAAGGAAAATTCAAGTACAGAGGGGGAAAAAAGAGGTTTAAATAAAGTTATACTCTCATTTGCACTCTATAAAACTGTGATGACCTCTTTTTCCTTTCCTGAAAAAGACTGGTACTACTCTGAAGTCAATTTGCAAGAGCCTCCACTTATAAAAACCCAACCAACCTCCCCCTCCCATAAAATCACTTAAATAAGGCCCAGTTTCCCTACTGCTTTGTGCTAGGGTGGAAGAAAACCTGTTGTCTGCTACATTAGTGACAAATAACAACTTCAGACAGTCAGACACATGCTGAAATGTTTCAGTTGAAATCAAACTTCAAGAAATTTTTTAAATGTTTTCAACACATCAGCATGAAGCATCGACCTAGTTGGAATCACTTAGATCTAAAGCAAATGCACTGATTGCTTTCACAGCATGCTTTTCTTCTTCAAGCTGCAACAGGCAGACTGGCGACTGCTATTCAGAAAGGTTTTCAGCCCCCTGCCTTGGACTACTGTAGCCTATGACATGATCGATAGCAGGGTTAGAAGGCAGAGGGAGCTAAGGAAAGATTATGAAGATGAGGTGAGTAACATGATTGCCTTATAGGATTTATTCTTTCACTAACCCTTGAGTCTTTTCTGCACAAAGATGGACAAACATTCCAATTCTTTCTCTGAAAGGGGACAGAAAAGATGGAGAGACTGTGTGGCATGAGCACAGGCAGCATTCTGCACTTTGGAACATTCTGCTCAACAGACAGGACAAGAAAGAAGATCTTGCCAGCAGATATCTTTTGCTTTGTCTGAGTACAATGGAGATAACACTAAAGAAAACTTTTTTCTCATTAATGTGTATAATTAGCATGCATGGCGAGAAAAAGTTCATGGTGAAATAAAATTCAAGCATTTTCCTTTAATCATTTAATCTCAATCCTGCCTGTGCTATCTGCAGGCATCCCTGCTCAAGCTCTTCTTATAGCAACCATCATCTTTTGAATATGTCCTTCTCCCTTTGAACTGGTGCGTAATGGGAGAGCACTTCAGACTCCAGTCCCAATTAACATGCCACTGCACGGGACACTATTGCTGCCACGTTATAAAGACCTTAATGGCTTTCAGTTGTTCAGGTATGTGGTAGTTTAGCACAGATATTAAGGGTTTTTTTCGTTCTCTAAGCAAGTTATAGCAGATGTTGACAGCTTGGTTGACCAATTAAATAATAAGGTACGCGTCTGGAAACACCCAGGCTTAAAATCAGCCCTGGAAGGCCCGGAAGTCTTTTTCCTTCTGGGCATTAGAACAGGTAACATCAAGCCGGGCCATTCTGTTGGGACAGCCCAGGCTGGCCAGGCCCTGCTGCTCCCCCCTCTCCTGGTTGGGGGGAGCCAGCCAGAGGCCTGGTTGGCTCCATAGGCTCCTGGTGGGGGAAGGAGGAGGCTGCAGTTTGGGGCCATGGCCAAGTGAAAGAAAGAGCCTGGCTGCTTTGGGATCCTCAGCCTGAGATGCTGTCACCTGGCAGAGATCATGTGACCATTGCAGTCTCTGGGCAAGATGATTAACTTTTTCTTCACAGCACCAATCCTTCTCTGAGAGAAAGAATGGATACTGAGTGCATATAGAGAAAACCCAGCATGAAGGCAGTGAAGCAAGTGAAAGACTAATTAGAAGAAGCCTAGAGGAGTTGCCTTCTGGCTGGACTCATTGAGCCATGGAAATGAACTCTATATAGACAGTCCTTTCAAATCATGGGAAAGATATGCATTTGGGAAGATGATTGTAGATTTGTGTGTATATCTGAGCAAAGATGTTTGTGATGGACTAAGTGACATTGATCTCATGAGATGCTTGAATAGAAATAGAGATGAGAAGCCCACTGGTCCAGTGAAGAAGTAAGAAGATATCTCTGTTCCTTGAGAGGAAGAATCCTTTGTCTTTGGAGTTATTCATCTTTAAAAGGTAACATCCCAATAATGCAGGAGTCTAAGACCCATCACCCATAAGCAGCTTGGGAAATTGCTGATGAGAGGGGTCATGGAAGCAGGTTTCCCCAGGTGGTTGTTTTTGTGACAGTTAAAACCTACAAGAGAACTGTTCTAAGTTGTCAGTGGGATCCATGACTCTAAAAAAGACACTCCTCTCTCAAAGTGATGAAATATTATGTTTAAATGGAGAAACTGGCTGAAAATCACAGGTTTTATTTCTCTATGTTGTTTGTAGAACGTAAACATTAGTGGGAGGAAGGGTGAAGTTTCCATTTTTGGTTTTTTTAAATTTTCTTTTAGTGTGTGTATTAATAAAATCTATCTGTTTACTTTTAAGTTTTAGGCCTGTTTTGCTTTTTGTTTTCTCCCAGTCATATCTCACAAAAAGGCAGACACTTGAAACCATCACAAGGTATCATATTATTAAATAATTTTTATAGTCACCCTAACAATCTTAATACATTGCAGCTCTTGTTAGAGGCTTTATGACAGAAAATGTGATTGAAAGTCCCCTACTGTAGTTACCATGCTATTCCCCCACTCTATCCCACCACCAGTTTATTAAGATACTTAGCTTGAACTTACTGCAATCATGTGAGAAAAGATGGAAAGAAACAGCTCAAAGGGAATAAGAGAAAGCCTAGTTTACACCACTGTCAGTTCTTTCCAGTTATGCACAGAAGAATCCCAGGAGAAAAGCATATTTGGAAATTAATAGCATGCAGAACAAAAAATATTGTTGGGATCCAGTCAATCCACATTTATATTTTAATGGACATGAATTTTATAGAGTTCTTTAAGTGCTCTACAGCACAAGTAAACTATTAACTGTAGGTTACACAGGCTCAAGGTCAGTGCAACACTCCAGCAAGGATAGCAATCCCTAGATCCATGGCATGGGCTGATGTAAACAGCACTATACAGCAATAATGGAATTAACCCCATTGCAGACCTTTTGTTTACAAATGGTTATAGCATCATTATTTGTGCTGGGCCTACAAGTGACTTTCTATAATTCTTCATGTCCAAACAGAAAACTCTCCCAGTTCAGACGCAGAAGAAAACACAAGCTACCAGACAATAAAGGATGTAACCAGTAACCACCATCACATTTTAGCCTGGTTCCACCATCTTCAATATGATATTAGGAAGAGCTAAAAAATTTGGACACTTTGCCCTCCTAGAGAGCAGCCTAGTGGAAGCAAATAGAAGAATGAACTGAAGAGGGTTTTTATTTTTTACTTAAAATCTTTCAATAAAGTGATGATAGGAAAGATGGAATAGAGAGCAGTAAGGGGTTGCATCAAGGAATATACTAGTATGGGAAGCCCCAGGGTGACCACAGCAAAAACCTGCTGGCCCCAGAGATGGCTGGGCCAAGCACTGAGGGTGAACCTGTGGCACTACACAGACAAACACAGGGCATCCTACAGCAGGCACATAACTACAGCATGGGCTGGCACATCTCCCCATCTTGTAGCACTGACACTTGTCCCTTCTTTTCTTCTGTAAAACCCAGCAAACAGCATTTCAAGTGTCCCAACTGTACCTCTTAGAACCACTTCCCAATAGCTTTTCTAATAAAATGCACTCAGGCGTCCCCCTTCCCAGACCTGAACACTATCTGCTCCCACACTGTGGAGCCTCAACTGCTCCAGCCTATGTGCTATGCAGGTAGTCAGTTCACAAAATTAAATACAGGAAAACACTCAAAAGGTTTGCTTTGTTTTTTTCTAAATATGAGACTTTAAGCAACATTTGGCCACAAGAGGCCATCTGTACCTCAAGATCCCAACAGGAGACAGAAAAAATGTATGTATTCAGACCTATGTTGATGGCTTTTCTTTTGGCAAGGGAATGCCCATCAGATGAGTCTGTCATTTGACAATGTCCTTCCTAATCAGAAAATATGTTTGCTATTTGTGTCATACTGACATCCAAGGTTTTGTCTAATCCCACTACAGGTCAAGACAGAAGTTCTTTACAGGAACCGAGTTGCTTGGGTTTTGGACAGACGGGTCTGTCCATTTTTTGTGGTCATCTCTGCAGCAACCTTTTAAACATATAATGTAACATGTGGGCGACAGACTTGAACTGAATCTCTTGGTTAGATGGATTTTTGTTAGACTTTGAAGAACTTTGGGAATGAATATATACTGTTAACACTGTAAAAATCACTGAGAACTTGTAATTGCTATCAGTTGACAACTAAACAGGTATGCATTTACTTGAACTTTATCCTGCTAAGTACCAGACTTGAACACATCTCTCACAAAAAGGCACAGAATTTAACTCATTCTCATGTGAAGGATGCCTACAAAGTCTGCATAGACTGGGTATTCCACTTAACCCTGCGAAGTGACATAAGGAGGTATCTAATCAGAGAGAAGACTCTTCTGCACACCAGCTAGTTTCAACTTTAAAAACTAACCCCACCAATTTTCTGTTAAATACAGATAGTCCACAGTAGATACAAGCTGGACTTTTGCTTGTAGCTAGACCATAAGAAAAAACATAGCAAAATAGGAGATCTCTAACACCTGCATTTTTGGCATTTGTTGAAAACCCCCATTACATAGCAAGAAGACAGACACTAGAGATGTACCCCAAAAAGTTACACCAGTGTGAGTAGCATTGGGGTGAGTGAATGAAGGGAGGAAGATGGCCAAGCATCCTTCTCCACACAGAAGAAACATCACCTCCTCCTGTGGAACCTGGGTTGGAGTCATGCTTCTAACATGAGGTCACTTATACAGGCACAATTTTCATATGTATCTCATGGCAGTTGATATTGGAACTACTGCTCAGAGTCCCAGCTGGGTACACATTGGTTTTCCGGAGCTTCTGTCCTAGGTTACAGGGTAAGATGTGCCCAAAGTATGTATTCCCTCGCCATCTTCATGAGCTGTTGAAACCAGGTGGGGCAGTGTTTCCCTTGCCCCCTCCCCCCATACTATCTTCTGTTAATGGGCCATCAATGCCTTGCCACATGACTCACAGGCAAGTCCCTCTGGGAGCTATCTCTTTTTAATGGGCAATCAAGGACCCATTGCATGACTCATAGAATGATATCAGCCCATTGTGAGATGCTCTGCCCAGGGGGAGGAGCCGAGGATTCCTACCTGGATATAATCTGGGATTTGGGCCCTTACCCACTGGATTCACAGAGGACAAGAGCTACCAGACTATTCTACGGGATCATCTGGACTGCTACCACCACCCTAACTAACAGGGTGTCAGGTTGTATTCTGACTCTGTCAGTGATCTTTTGTACTATTACATTTATTTTATTTTATTTTACTTTTTTTTCCCCCTCCTCTTAAATTGTCTTTCTGACTTGGAGTCTGTCACTGTTTCTGCTTTCAAACCAGCACAGCTTCCATCTCTAACTCCTCTGGCATAGCACTGATGCTACATTAGTTCCCTTTGAAACTCAAAGCTTCTCTGGCTATTTAATTTGTGACACTGGACAGTCAGTGGAGGGCAAAGAGGGTAGCTGTAAATGATCAGAGCTACATGCAAACATATTGGCACATCTAGGCCCTCTTCATGCTGGTAAATGTGTACTGGACAGTATCTGGAAAGGTAAATAACAACAAATAGAGAATTCAAACTTTTTGCTGTGAGGTTTATCAAACCAAGTACTGTCTACAAAAAAAAAAGCTGTTTAGGGTTTATAATTTTTAACTTGAAGATTTTTTTATCTTTTGTGCCTCTCTAGCTTCTTAGGGGGTTGCTTCAGATGGGTTTCCAAGTGGCAACAGTGGCAACCCAAGAAGCTGCATTTCACAGTTCAAAACAGTTTCAGAGTGAATTTTGCAACACATGTCCACAGTGTGATGTCACAGCCGGTTGAGGTTGGGCCACCATTCTTCAGTACTCAGGAGTTTGTCTTTCTTCCTCACCCTCATCGGAAAAGGGACATGAAATAGCAGCACTGACACCAATGTCTTGGAGGCTGTAGAGCCGACACTATCTGGAACCAGCCAGATGAGGTTTAGCAGATTCTTCAGTTCCCAAGTTCCAGTTGGCAGAATGTGTCAGCTGCCTTTGTTGACAGAGCTGCCACTGCCAAGGAGATTGAGGGAGCATTTGACTGAGTTTGAACTCCAAGTTTTCTTTTTGTTTTGTCCTTGTTTCCTGCTGGTTGTTGTATGGGGAAGAAGGAGTTTTTGTAATAAAGGAGCTTCAGTTTCTGTGTTGCTGCTTTTCTCTTTGTTCTCTCCCTCTACATATAGTCAGGAGAGGTGGAAAACCCGCTGCTGTCTTTTCCTTTGCCTGCCCAAACACAATTGTCTGCAGAGGGTGACATCTTGGGGGTGGGGGTTCTCTGCAATTTCAGTTTTCTCTTTGTTCCTGGGGACTCTGAGAGATTTAGCAATTTTGTAGCGAGTGATAATTAACTGGGTTTTTTTGCCTGTTGCTGTTTCATTTTTTAGTAAACTGCTATTTTCTTACTTCTATCTACTCATGTCTCAGATGTCATCTCTACAGATGTCTCTCCTTATTGGTGGAAAGGGATTGCTTTATATTAATGGGAGGTAACCCATTTTAGTGTGTCCACCTCTTAAATTGTATTAAACCAAGACAGATGTGATTGTATATTATTATGAAGTAATATTTGAGGGTAAAAGCTCTGTGAAATTGAAGGGTTTTTGCAAGATGATGTTCCTTCCCAACTGTTATTCAACTCACATAAGAATTATATCACTGTCAGTATTTGTTCTAATTTAATGGTATTTTTAAAAACTTTTTTTAAGGAAAACATATATCCTCACATACCAGATGATTTGGGGAAAAACAGTCAAGATAATATTTCCTATGCAGAAAAAACCTCTTGACTATTTTATAGAAATGAGCAATGTTGTTAGACATGTCTCCCTCTTCTCCCTTTGCTGGAGAACAGTTGGAGCATTTCCAACCCTCAGCCTTGGTACATTGCTTAGAACACTTCTTTTAGCAAGCCAAAATTGCAGGCTTTTTCATTTGCAATTTACAATTCATTTTTCAGAGTTAACCTCCAGTAGAAATTTTAACAAAGCTTTTTAAAGAAATTATTTGCTTTTAATTGCTGCATAATGAAATGAACAATTCGTATTTCCTTACTTAAGAATTATTTACAAGGGTTTAGTAAGTCTTTCCAGTGTAGCTCACAGTACTTGCCCTCCTTTATTGCACTTAGAGAGCAAACAGACTTTAGAGTAGCTGCCTCAGCCTTTGACATATAATTTTTTAATGCGTAAGTCAGAGCAAGTATATGCCAAATGAGAAATTAGGCATCAGAAGACACACAGACAAATTTTAAGTCTAACCAGGAGGAAGAAGCCCACAGACTGACAATTATGAGATTCATAAAACATGCAAGTACATCTGAAAAACTGAAAATTCTTTAAAAGCTTCCCTAAATTATGTGTGTCAAGCAATTCTTCCATTAAAATACATAATTGTAAAAGGCACAAGATCCCTCTAGTTACCAAACGCAGTTTTGCGTTGCTCTCAAAATCCAAGAATTGAAAAATTAATTAAGTTTCTCATTATCTTGGTTTGAAAGACAAGTATCTGCCAAAGAAGGTGGGAACCTCCCTTGGAATGGAGAATATGACCTCCTTCCTTCTGAATTATAAAAAATTTGAAAGTACGGGACTTTCAGGCAAAGATGTGGGAAAAGGAATAACAGTCGTTCACTAGAATGTGTATGTACAACAAGACAAGCAAACAACAATGGCAGCAACAACAAGTAAGAAGAGAAAATGCAATAAAGTCTCCCCATGCTCTTTAATTTCCCCTTTGTTGTAGTTACTGTCACAACCAGCAGGGGCGCTAGTGGCTCCTGGTGGGCAGGGCAAGTGCAATGATTCCCCCACGGCTGCAGGGGGCGCTCTGGTGAGAGCTCAGAGACCACACAGTCAATGACGGCATGGCCCAGATGGGAAGTCATGGGTGGCAGCTTGTTGCAATTGCCAGGCTACCGCGCAGAGGTAGCTCATATGGGGGCATGCCCCACTCCCCCCCAAAGTTTGGGAAACAAAAAGAAGTAATTAAGCAGACTTGCAGTGCAGGAAAATCACAGCAGAACTGTGAGGGATCTCTGAGTCCAACGCACAGAAGTGGCCGCGGCAACACGCTGCAGGCAGAGGGTCTGGCAGGAGCCAATACTGATGTTTCAGCACCACACGTGCTGGTTCTGAGCTCTGAGTGGTCAGGCAGCAAGGAAAAAAGGCAAACTGCTCCTTCCTCCCCCAAACCCAGAAACCAGACTGACCAAAAAACCCAGCCCCAAACCTCCATGGTAACTCCCTAACATTTTCTCTCATGCTATGCCTTGCAACTGCTCCCAGTCAGGGCCACTTCAACTGAATGTTTTGACACCCAACTACATCTTTTGTTTTGTATTGATAGTTATTGTTTCCTAGCAATATATGGGACAAAATTCCATGAGAGAAAGAAACAAAAAGAAAAATTCTAACCCCCAGCACTCATTTATGAGATACTTGTAACAATTTAAATTTAGGAAATACTTGTAACATTTTAAATCCTTTCAGGTAACATTAACTCTATTTCCTAAAAAATTGGGATAAGCAATAATTCCCATTTGTACAGCAACAATATTTTATCAGATGAAGATGGCTAACTTCTGAGGAGAAAAAAAATGCATTAAATCTTTTTCTTCAGATGAACTGAATCAACATATTAATGTCCAATTACATTATACTTAAGCAAGGATTGTAATCATCCTGAAATCCATGGACGACTGGAGGCTTACATACAGCCAGCATCTTATATGAACACATAGCTTTTAGATTGCATAGGCTGTATAACACAAACCGATAAACAGAAAAAAATCTCTTGAATATTCTTTAGAAATGAAGGCATCACTTGTGCATATTCCTATATGATATTTCTGTTAAAGCTAATCAGATGATGTTCGGATAACTGTAGTGGTGTGCTTTTCTATTTGCATTGTTAGTGGTTTAATCCATGTACCCCTGTCATTACTTTATACTTTGTTGTACCCTGATTTTCCCCTCCCTTTTGTCCTGTCATTCCTTTACTCCCCTCCTCTGGGCCTGTCTGTCACTTGGATGCACTCCCCAGACTTCTAGAAAGTTCGGGGAAGGACATCGAGCCATAGGACAAGGCAAGAGGAAATCCCTCCTCTCCCTATGGGAATGGTCCTTAGGGGTGGCCCTCATCCCCCAAGCCACTCCCAGGGTTTTCCCTATTGGTGGATTCCTTGTGCCTTCCCCTTTCCCAACCCCAGTATAAAAGTTACTGTTTCTCTGTGTTCAGGGCTCTGCTGAGGCAGATTCCCCAAGGTGAGGAGGCCCTGCAGGGGCTCCAATAAACTCAAGTGGCAACCCCTCAACAGAGTCCTCCTTTTTCCTCACTGTTGTCACCAGCACATCTGTGCCTTGGACTGTGCACTGATCTCAAACCCACCAGATCGGCCGGACCTGCCCAGCAGAGTGAGCCGTACGGAGTGCCATCTGTGGTGCCAGGGTTAGCCCGGGCTGGCTGAGAGAACACTCTCAGAAGGCACCGTGACAGATAACACTAACCACAAAGGTATATTCAAGTTGACAAG
This sequence comes from Hylia prasina, assembly GCA_013397195.1. Lineage (NCBI taxonomy): Eukaryota > Metazoa > Chordata > Aves > Passeriformes > Sylviidae > Hylia > Hylia prasina. The sequence continues at coordinate 383,091 of VYXD01003841.1, forward strand.
GACAATTACATACCCACGGCTTGAGGAGGAGGAAAAGAAGACAAGTCTGGAAGAATCCCACACGGACCCCGTTTATCCATTCAGAGGTTAGGCCATACTCCAGTGAAGGATTGCAGCACACTCTGAACTTTAAGGGCATAACTGACTTCAGCAGGGCTTTTCCCATACAAGCAGGGCTCAAAATTATTGTGACTAGAACATTACTGAAGCAGATTAATTTGATCCTGACAGTATATAATTTGAAGGTTGCTGCCATAGTAATTTTAAAGTACCAGAGGCTCCTAATGTATACATTTCAAGAAAATGTGTGTAGTGATACTAAAATAATACATAAAGCATAAAAATGCTGTATTGAATATTGTCGCAAATATTTAATTAACCAGTATCTTGTTTTGAAAGTTCTTGTTGCTCCTAAAGCAGTGAATGGTTACACCAAAATGTAGGTATTACCAGAAAGCAAAAGGGAGCAATAAAAAGATATTCATCCTTGGAAGATGGGGTTCTTTTAACCACTGAAAATGAGCGTGTAGGTTTTGGAGCTGTTGGGGTTTTTTTTAACTTCCTTCATGGTACATTGGGTATTTATTTGTCAATACATAGCTTTTGGAAGTTAAAAAATTTTCCTTAATCTCTGTTGATCTCAAATGATCAAGATCATTCAGAGCAGATTTGGAATTGTTCTGTCTCCAGCTCAGACTTTCTGTACCTCTAACTACCATAAACTCTCTAAGCAATATCAGTTAATGAAAATATCCCTGTTGACTTCAGTAAAGCCAGAATTTCCATCCTTTTTCCACTGACATTTGAAAACAACTGTAACAGATTTGGAGTTTGACAATATATTATAGCTGTATAATTGCCCTGTGTTTTATTTGAACAAGTTTGTATTATGGGATTCCTTATGCAGCAAGATAGGGTTTTCTGCTTCTACTTCTCTGTAGTGCGTTCATACTTGTTATGTAAACATTATTTCTACCAAGCTAAAACCAGGAGAGCTTTAGAACATGGGAAGACTGAGGTAAGCAAAAACAGTCCCTCATTAGCAAAGAATTTTTCTCAACTGTCGAGGCAGAACCCTACTAAATAGTAATTATTTCTTTACCCTGGGACATGTTCAAAGCACATTGAATCTTGCCACAAACTTCAATAGATTTGTGGATTAGTCCTTAATTAGTATTTACAGTTGGTCTGTCTCATGATAAAGGTTTGTTTAGCAATATTGATTATGGCATGTTTAGCAACAAAATCAGAATCATGTCCATGCATACAGCCCATGTTTTGAACAAGGTTCTGTAATAGTTGATGGGACTATGGTATTCTACATTCTAGGTCTTTTCTCCCTTGGTACAGTCTGAAGTATCTTTTAGCATAATCCTGGAAAATCTGGCTTGGTCCATGGCTTGGACAGGAGCACTCTTTGCTGGGTTAAGAAGTGGCTGGATGGCCAGGCCCAGAGAGTGGTGGTGAATGGTGGTGGATCCAGCTTGGTGGCCAGCCAGCAGTGGTGTCCCCTAGGGATCTGTGTATGGGCCAAGTCCTGTTTAAGATCTTTATTGATGATCTGGATGAAGGGATCTAGTCTACCATTAGCAAATCTGCAGATGACACCAAGTTGGGTGCAAGTGTCAATCTGCTGGAGGGTAGGAGAGCTCTGCAGAGCAACCTGGACAGGATGGATTCATGGGCTGAATCCATCAATATGATGTTTAACAAGACCAAGTGTCAGGTCCTGTACATCTCTAGAGGTGCTTAAGAAAAGACTGAATGTGGCACTTAGTGCCATTGTCTAATTGACAAGGTGGTGTTAGGTCATAGGTTGGATTTGATAATCTCAAGTCCTAACCTTAACCCTTTTACAACCTGGTTGATTTTGCTGGAAAACAGTAAATACATAATGAATGAGTGCCCTGAAGTCCACCTCCTGATACTGTTACCCCGGCAATGGGATTAACACTGGAAAAACACCTGAAAGAGGACAATCTTCTAGACTGGAAACGGCCGCTGGTAGAAACATGAAAGTACGGAAGAAAATAGGTGTTTCAGAAGCTATTTTTGCAAGGACACCTTAACATCTGTGATGTATTCTCTAAATGAGAAACACAGTAAAAAAGCAGCCTGCACACTTGCATCAATAGAGCTACATTTTTTCACCTTTTAGGCTATCAGCACAATAGAAGTGTCCAAGCACTGCTGATATCCTGTCCAAGCTCCACACTGGAATTGATGCAATCTTTTAAATTCCACTGGCAACAGATTCTTGACTTTCATATACACACTGCCACACAAAATTGCTAGGCTCAACTGCATATTTTTCCATTTCATCTTACAGGTAACTGAAGGGCTCAGAAGCAGAAGAATGCTGCATTTGTAAAACACTTCAGAATATATAAGTACAGTGAAGAGAGATTCATAAAATCAGTTGAGTTGTAAGGGACCCATTGGGATCATCAAGTCCAACTCCTGGCCCTGTACAGAACAGCCACAAGAATCACACATGCCTGAAAATGTCCAAATGCTTCTTGAGATGCGTCAGGCTTGGTGCTGTGACCACTTTCCTGGGGAGCCTGTTCCAGTGCCCCACCACCCTCTGGGTGAAGAATGCTTTCCTGATATCTAACCTAAACCCCCTCTTGCTTAGCTTCATGCAATTTCCTCAAGTCCTCTCATTGTTCATGAGAGTGAAGAGATCAGTTCCTGCCCTTCTACTTCCCCTTGTGAGGACGTTGAAGAGAGCAATGAGGTCTCCCCCCATTCCCCTCTTCTCCAGGCTGAACAGACCAAGTGACCTCAGCCACTCCTCATATGGCTTTCCCTCAATGCCCTTTACCATTCTCATGACCCTCTGGGTTGATGCTGGCTGGATGCCAGACACTCACCAAAGTCACTCTCTCACTCTCCTCTGCAGCTGGACAGAGTAGAGAAAATATAATGAAGGGTTCCTGAGTTGATACAAGGACTGGGAGAGATCCCTCACTAAATACCATCATGGACAAAACAGGCTAGAATTAAATACATAAGTTTAATTTATTACTAAGAATATCGGAGCAAGATAGTTGGAAATAAAATAAAACCTTAAAAATATCTTCCTCCTACCCCTCCCTCTTTCTCAGCTCTACCTCCTTCCCCAGCGGCACATAGAGACAGGGAATGTGGTCAGTTCCATTGTTTTTCTGCTGCTCAGGGAGAGAAGTCCTCCCTCTGCTCCAGCATAGGGTTCCTCCCATGGGAAATAGTTCTCCATTAATTTCTCCAACATACGTCCACCTCATGGGCAGCAGCTCCCTGTGAACTGCTGGAATGTGAGTCCTTCCCACAGGCAACAGTCCGCCCCAAACTGCTGCAGCGTGGGTCACTCTTCCATGGGGTGCAGTTCTTCAAGGACAGGCTACTCCAGAGTGGGCTTCTCTCTCCACCAGCCTCTCACAGGGCCACAGTCTCCTCTCAAGCATCCACCTGCTCTGGCATGGGCTCCTGGCATGCAGGTGGATCTCTGCATCCCCTTGGTACTCCATGGGCTGCAGACACACAGCTGCCTCACCATGGTTATTGCCATAGCCTGCAGGGGAATCCCAGCTCCAGTGCCTGGAGCACCCCCTCCTCCTCCTTCTCCACTGACCTTGGTGTCTGCAGAGTTGTCCTTCTCACATGTTGTCCCTCAAGTCTTCTGTGGCTGCAATTACATCTGCACAGTAACTTTTTTTTTTTCCTTTCCTCTTAAATCTGTTATCACAGAGGTGTTCTGTGTTTCCATCATCTATAATTATCCCAGCCTTAATCAGTGGCATGTCCATCTTTGGAGCTCCCAGGGATTGGCTCTACCAGACATGGAAGAAGCTTCTAGCAGCTCCTCACAGAAGCCACCCTTGTAGGCACCACGCCCCCCCCCCCCCCCTNCACCTCCCCCCCCACCCCCTCCTCCCACCAAAGCTTGGCCATGTAAACCCAAAACACCCTCCTCTGGATGCTCTCTAACAGATTCATGTCTTCTTTATATTGTGGTAATCTAAACTGCACACACAACTCAAGGCGAAGCAGCACTGGTGCAGATTCTTTAAGAAAGACACCCTATTCAAGAATTAGCCTCTGATACAGAAGTCTTCTACAAGTGGAGAGCATTGTACTAAGTCCAACACACATTCTGTTGAGAAGAAAGCTTGTTAGCAATACTGTAATGCAATACCTGATTAACCACAGCAAAGGATAGGCTCTCAAATTAGTCCAGTTTTTTGCCTGTGATTAGAAGGAATCTCATAGTATGAAGCTGTATATGAAAATAGAGGTTTTGGAATGCATCTGACTTTCTCATCTTTGCAGCTTAAATGTCAAAACCTTCATCAGGTTGTTGGGAAAAAGAACCCAATATGAAAATATTACACTCATTCCCATATATGCACTGGCAGAATAATTATTTATCTGTTCCTCCTTTTAGAAACAGATTTTAAATCTCTCCATTAATGTTCTACTTTTTCACCTGTTATCTGTCTTTCCTCTTTGAAAAAAAGTTTTCCACCTATCAAAAACCAGTTGGTTTCTTGCAGGGGGATTGTTGTGGTTGTGATTCAGCTTTTAATCCATAAGAAAGACACCACCAAAACTAAGAAAAATTATTCACAAACTTTTTCCAAACTTGAACTACACAGAGAACCACAGAATTACAGAATTGTTAAGTTTGGAAGGAAGCTCCGTAGATCATCTAGTCCAGCACTCTGCCAAGACGGCTTACACAGGAATGGGGTGGGAGAGAGATTCCACAATGTCCCTGGGCAGCCTCTTCCAGTGCTTTGCCACCCTCAATATAAAAAAGTCCTTCTTCATGTTGAGGTGGAATTATTTGTGGTTTAGTTGGTTATGGCCATCACTCCTTGTCCTGCTACTGAGCACCATGGAAGAGTCTGGCACCATCCTCTTGGCAACATCCTTTGAGATATTTCTATGCATCAGACCCAGCTTCCACAGTCTCTCCTAACAAGAGAGATATTCCAGACCTCTAATTATCTTTGTGGCTCTCTTCTGGGCCCTCTCCTTGTCTTTCTTGTACTGAGGAGTCCAGAACTGGACACAGCACTCCAGATGTGGCCTCACTAGGGGGAGTAGAGGGGAAAGATCACCTCCCTCACCTGCTGGCCACACTCTTCCCACACTCTTACATGCTGGAGAAGATGCCATCTCTTTTTCATGGATCTTTGATCTGTATTTCATAACTCTGATTTAGGAAGGAACTCAGAAAGAAATCACAGTATTTTAACAATGGTTACCCACATATTTTCTGACACAGGACTGCAGCATAAAGTGACTCAGTTATACACCTATACACCTCAGATACTGATGTGAGCTTGCCCACAAACCCTATTCTTATCAGATCATTTGTGAGGGGAGAAAAAAGTATTATTTTATTAAAACTTAATAAAATAATAATAATTATTTTCTTTCTCTAGTCTGAAGGGAAAAGATGAAATCATAAAATGGGAGCATAAAATATATACTTTGCCTCCTATGCTTTATCCTTCTATGCTCATTCTGGAGACAGCTGCAAATATAGTGAGTCCAGCATGGCATTAACCAAGCCAAAACTGATTCAAAGCAGAAAGATACTGACCGAGAAACAAACTGTCTTTTAAAAAGGCAACTTCAAAAAAATCATTAAATCACATTGAGGGAGGGATTGATACCATGGCCAGAAACACCTCTGCTAACAGAACACATCTGGATGTAAATCATGTCTAGAGACAGCTTCATAGACTTGTTCTTGGTTTTGTAAACTTTATCTGAAACACTGTGGGCCCAAATTTGCCACTAGGCAATTGCTGGTGCCAATCTACCTTCAAGAATAAAAATGGAATTAAGGGGATTAATTTTGCAACAGCTAAAAGCTTTGTAATGTACTGATACAGAACAGGAAGGTGATGGAATTGAGCCCTGGTTTTATGCTTTTCTCAGTCCTTGCTGCACCACTGCCACAAGCATGGTTTGCTGATGCCTTGTAAGATGGGTCCCTGAACTTGTATCTTAGCAGATGCCGAATGGATAAAGGTGAAGAGAAAGGATATAACATGGATCTAGTTTTATTATCCTCAGTTTTCTTGTAGACAACTGTTTCACACAGCTCTCTGGCACCATGTAATCCTGGCTACTAGTCCAAATCTTTTGACCTTTCTGAGTCCTTATTACAATTAGTTCAATATACAAAACCATAAAAAACTTATTAGAAAAATAATGCAGTTTTTCAACCTTACCAAAGGGCCTCTTCTCTAACTGCCATACCCTCCTTCCACACTGTATTTCCTGCTTTCTTCTAGCCCCACCTTTTTCACACTCCCATGTTGGCAGTTACTCTTTCCCCTTTGCACATCACCCTGGTGTGTACTAGATAGCTATTCCCAGTTCTCCTTCAGTATGGTAACATTCTCTTACTAAATCATACATGAGATTATATTCACAATTGTAAATAATGCTCAAGAGAAGCTAAGTAAGTTTCAAAAAAATTATCCCCTCCTGTCAGAGATAAAATTAGTGTAGTATAGGAATTAAAGTGACTTCAAGTTGCTGATAGTAGTAATTATATCTGTTCAAATGATAATCCAATCTTGTTTCTCCATAGGAACCTGAAGTGTTGGCTTTGTAGTAAAGGGACTGTATTGAACATTTAAAGTGAAAAAAAGCACTTGGCTTTGCAATGTTTCCATTTTTAACATTGTAAATAACTAGTTGAGGCAGTGGAGAATCAAGAGCCAAGTATCCCCTATTATGGGGACTTAATGTGTCTACTTTGTGCAAAGAACAGTGACTATACATATCAAATAGATGTCAGTCACTGGTCTAGAAAAACTACTGGGTAAGTTGATAGATTGTGTCTGTTGGAAATAGTAATGGCAAGATCTCTGGGAAATTTTTCATTCAAAATGAAAATTCAATTGTGTTAGAACACAGTTTAATCCTACCATTCATATGAAAGTGGAATAAAAGCCTACTATTCATATGAAAGTGGAATAAAATGTTTTAGTCTGACATTTTATAAGCAGGACAGTTTGAATGCTTTAGTCACAGTTACTTTTTCTTTAAAAATTATATATTTTAATCTTTTAAAATCATGCAAAGAAAACAACCTCCACTTTAAAATAAAACTTTTTTAGATTTTACATATGGCCCAGAATAAATATATACATGTGTATATACGTACGTATATGTATACACACATACATGCATACATAAATTTCCCTCAATTTCTAGGGAGCAAAATGACAGTATATATCAACTATAATATTGAGAAAGAAGTCACAATAAAAGAACCTAATCTGTGAAGTTGTTACATAAACAATACAGTTATTTATGTATTTAGAGGGTCATTATTATGTATATTTACAAGCAAATTATTTGAATTATGTTGCTTACAGTACAAATACTGTTTTCCACATTTTGTGTGTGTAGATTTATATGTTTTAAGGAACTAAGAAATTTTGCCAGAGAGATTTGCTAGCAGAAATTTATAAGCAGCAATGGAACCTGCCCCATGGGTTTTCTATTTTTGGGTTTTCTATTTTTTCTATTTTTTCTTTTTATCCTTAACAAGGTCCAGTCCCCTTTTCACTGTTACTTTCCTCTAGGTTTGCCCGCACAAAGGGCAAGTCCTCTTCCCTATTGTCCCTCATAGTTCCAAACCTCTCCTGGATCCACTCTTCCTTCAGGCTCCTACTTCTCCATGCCTTGTCACTCTCTAGCCCTGGTCGACTACGTGTGCATTTATTGTTTCATTCCATATCTTTTTTCTTCACTGGCTCTTGTCCTGTCTTCATTTGAATCACACATTCTCTTTTCTCCAACCCCCGTGAACATGGTCACGGAGTACATAGAAAAGTAAAGGGTCCCTAGTGTCACCTCTGCAATTTCCGAAGACAAGACATAATGGGAAGCTAGTATTTCAAGGGGAACAGAAATAATCTCATACTCCTAAAAGTGGCAAGAAGATAGGGCTTTACTTGGTGCAATGAATAGGACAAAGATACTATGGAATTGGTGGTCATGGAGTTTGGAATTGGATGGAGTTTTTCAGGAAGCACTTACACAAATACCTGTCAGATATGACTCAGATAAGCTGATCCTGTCCATGTGCAGGTGATTTTCTAAGGTTCCTTTCTGAGGTTCCTTTTTCTGTGATTTTTTAGGGGATGTAGCTGTTTAGAGTTCCAAAGTTACAGCCACTTCTCAAAGGCTTGGAATATAATCAAGCATGGGTGGCTTGTCACAGGATACCTCAAAAGACATGTCAAGCCCAATGCTCCTACTCCTCATCACATTCAGTTTTGTCCTTAAGTATGAAGTATTTTTTAAATGGGCAAAAATACCCCATATTTCCCTGTCTTCCTTGGGAACCACTGAAGTATTTTCCCACAAATTGCCGTCAAAACTATTCTGGAAGAGTTAGCCAACTAGGTCGAAATACTAAGAGCAGCAGCAAAGGTCTTAAAATAGGAAATACTGGGCTACTTCAATTATAGAAGGTTCTACAAGTTCTGCCAATATTTTTCCCTTAGGCTCTCACAAAATGGGGAAGCAAAGAGAGAAATATCTCACAACTTCACAGAATCCCTTAAGCCTTTTACGTTCCCATTTAAAAGGGATTATGAAATAAAATGGAGTATGAAACTCCTCAAAAATTCAAAGGAAACTCTTGTGTTGATGCCAAAATTGCTATTTTAATTTTTTTTCCCATGTATGACTAATTTTAAGGTATTCATTATTAGCATAACTGTCATTCTTTGTTTTGCTTTTTTCTCTTTGCTGTTTTTATTCAGCCTTTGACTTGGAGTTGAAGAATGCAACTTCCAATAGAAAGTATAGAAAGAAGGGATTTAATTGATGTTAATTTCTATGGCTTTAAGTTGTTTTACTTTTCACTAATCCAGGTATACTAACTAATAATGCTCTGGAAAGATAGATCTTTGTCAGTGTCACAGTGAGCAACACTGCAGACCACAGGGTTAAAAAAAAAAAAGAAAAAAGAAAGAAAATAGAGAACTAGATTAAGCCTTTTGTTTTAAGCATACTCATTTTAAAACCAAATTGATTGAAAAAGCTGCTCTGACTACTGTGGTTTGAGTAGTGCTCTCTTCCCCCCCTTTCATGTTTTCATCACTGCCAACAAAGATATAGATGGAGGCCAATGAAACAAGATTTGTACCTTTCACCTTGTCTGTTAAGGAATATCTGTTTGCAACTAAATAAGGCTTTTCCCTTCCTCTTTTCCCCCAGTCTGATTTCTGCATAACCTTTTTTCATTTCCATCTGAAAAAAATGGAAATTCTAGTCCATTTATTTGGACTCTATCCCTATTCACATCCAGGTGGGTTTCTACTATTCATGGAAATATAAACAACCTAAGTTGTGCATAAATAAATTACTCCTACAACCCACTTTACAGCTGATTTGTACTTCCAGATGGTATAAAGGGGTCCCAGTATAAAGTAGCATTAGGCTACTATCTCCAGTGGTTGAACTTTTCAAAAAAGATAAATAACCAAACAGAAACATTATAAAAATGAAAAAATAACCACCATTTTTAGTGACATTTTTCTTTTCAGATGCCAATTTCAGTCTTGTTTTTCCAAAATTAAGGGAAAATACTTTTTTTTTTTTTTTTACAGTTTGCCTTGCAGGACTGATTTGGAAAAAAAATATCAGTTTGGAGAGAGTATAATTAATATCAGACAGGATGGAGCACAATGGGTTTAATTTTAGTGTTCTCTTTTCCTTTCTGTGTCTTCTTTCTGGTTATCTTAGAAATCAGCAATTATTCAAACAGTGTAGGCTACACTGGTAAATTTGCCCATGTAAGGGCTTCTGAATTTGACAGAACAAGCTTAAAGGCTGCTGGTGATCCTATTTGTCCAAATGTAACTCTGTTTAGCTCCATAGATTTACTTCTGATGAATCCTGGTAAATATCAGATAAAAAAGAGAAAACCCATCCTGAACATGCTCATGTTAAACATCTATTTGAGGTTTAGTGTGCTTTTATTTATATTCTTAGGGAAATGTTTTATTTATATTTCTTAGGGAAATATTTATTTATATTTTTAGGGAAACAGCTACTTTACAGCTGTTCTTAAATTAAAAGTGTAACTGAAATTCACCTATATACCTTAATGTTTGTTGTATCAGAAATGAAAGACATCATGATACCGTAGAGGTAGAAGAATACTCAACGCACTGGCCAGATTAAAAGCACAGATCTTTGTGCAGTCCTTAATTCAATAAAATGCTGCAGTACTTCATGGTCAGAAGGAAATACACCCTCAGAAGCATCTGTTTCTTCTGTGTCCTTCATGAGAGTCAAAGGGTACTTTACAATCCAATCCAATGCTGGATATAACCTTTTAAATAAATAAACCATGATTTAAGGATTTAGAAAGCACTAGATCAAAGAATGTAATCTTTGAGATCCAATAACTACAGTGATGGGTCTAGCATAAGGACATGAGCAGAGTAGAACAAAGGTTTGCTGAATATCCACAGTGCCTCTTGGGTTAAAATTCATTACAGAGTCACTCCAAATCCCTAGTTAGGGGGCAAACTCTAAATTTCTCTTCTTCCTAAAATCCAGCATGAACTTGAAAAATAAACAGAAAACAATATGTTTCAGGGGAAGAAACTCCAATCTTCAGCTTCTTTTGCAATGTTGTTTGGCTATTCAAAATCCAGGACTTATTTTCCAAACACCTGCCAATTTTGGTTTCAGCCTCCAAGTTTTTGGCCACAGATCCCAATACACACACACACACACACACACAAACACACACACACACACACACACACAGATTTCTATTCTCCAGGATTAACTGAGTGGAAATGGAGAACTGGCTTATTTTTTCCCAGCAGTACATGTCTATATCCTCCTGCAACCAGAGAAGATCCAAGCCTTTAGCATTACACTGTCTAATGCACAATGTGCTGCTCATGTAAGTTTTCCCAATAAGTTGTGGGGATACTTGTGGATGCGCTTAAATGGTTCCATGATCACTCTTTAAATAAGTAATAGCACTGAAATAACGAAATAGATAGCTGTGTTCAGAGCTATTGTGAACCCTTCACATGCTGTTTTAGAGCACTCCAAGTTTGTCATCTAAAATCGTAAGTGTTGCTCACCAACTTGCACACAAAGTTTTCTTGCCTACTTTGGTGACAAGCTGGAGCAGGTGGTGAATACTGCACACAGACTTCTTGTGAAAAAATCTTGTTATCTTTCTTTATTTCCCACCATGGGCATTGGAACACACAAACCACCACTTCCGCTGACTGCTCAACCAGCATCTTGTCAAATGTGGCTGCAAGATTAAGCTTCCCCAATTCTGAATTCAATATTGCAACCCTAAGGACATAAGAATCAAACTGGAACATTCTGGGTTTTGGAGTTGGTTTTTTTCCATCTTAATGCACTAAATTGTTTCTGCTCCAAGATCATAGTTTGCCCTGACTATAATGATAAATCATCATGACTGACACTAAGCAAAGTGAGTTTGATATTTTCTGATTTATCCTTCCACATTAGAAACCAATTTATGTTTGCCACAACTTTCAACCTTTTTTCCAAAAGATTAGAATTATACAAATCAGATATTATTTCTGCTTTGTATAATCCATTTGAAAAATGTGAAGCACTTTTTGTACACAGAAAAGGATGGGCACAGTGAAAAGAAGATAAGGTTTAATGGCAACCGATCCTGCAATAAGTGTTGGTTTCCTATAGCAGCATAATTCTTCATTACTCCAGATTATTTTATTTCATTGGAACAGCATCCTGTGTAACAAAGCCAGGGGGAAGTCCAGGACTCCAGATGCATTCAGCACTTGGCAGCATCTAGTTCTAGTAGAAAAGGTTATAGACCCAGTGACAGTGTCTCAGAAATACCTGACTTAACCACTATCAAAATTATTTGCATCTTTAGCCCTTTTTTTTTAAAAAAAAGGTGAATTCAGTAACAATCAGGCACATCTTCCGTTGTTATAATTTAAAAATCCCAAAACAATGACAGCCTTTAATGTGATATACTATGAAAAATGAAAGCTGATGCTAGTTTGCCACTGATGTGAGACAATGTGATTTTAATCCATAAGCTTGAAACAAGGATACAAACATTCTAGTGATTGATATTGTAGTTTCAGTCTTAGTCTGTACTGCAAATCTATATTTAGCTATTTATTCCCCCCCGCCCCCAAAAGGATGTCTTTCAGGAATGGGCTTAAGCCGTCAGCTTCTTATTCCAGTAAAACTTCATTGCACTCGAAACATAAGAAAAGCTCAAGTAAAAACTGCCTTAGAGTTCCCTAAGTTTGTAAGGATTTGTAAGTGAAAAAGCAGTTAGACATGTAAACAGTTTAGTGAAAAGTACAACATTCTGATACAGAAGTATCACTTATAATATGTCTAACAGCAGTTGTGTAATACTATTAACATGACTTTCACTAATTTGCTTGCAAAAAATTCATGCTCTGTTATTTTCTGTTTCTTGAAAATTGTTTCCATAGCAGGGGGTGGCTAAAAACCACTTTTTTCCTTTTATTGTTGTCCCTGTAATATTTCCTTTTTGGAAGTGCCATTCCGTAGCTGGATTGTGTCTTCCAAATGCATGAGTCTAAGATCCCTGAAAATGTTAGCAACTTATAAAATAAAAGTTACTTCATGGAATCAATGACTGAAATAGCACAAAGTTCCATTTTAACATTTTTCTTTTGCTTCTGCTTAAGGTCCTATTTCCCTTTGTAATGCCCTTTCCTTATTTGTGTATTCAGAACCCCATCCTGGTGGAATGAGTCACCTTTGGGAATAGGTCATAGCAAGTATTTTAAATGATAGTCACTGGAAATACCACAGGGTCAAAAATTACTATCTCAAGTGTGATTTTGTAGCACTGTTTGTCAAATTGTTGGATTTCTTTTACATTTAGGTGGCACAGGAAAGCCCCCCAAGACAAGACCTGTGTTTTGACAAGAACAACTATCAGAGTTCTGCCCTGTAAATCCTCATTCACATGTGCAAAGAACATGCATCAGCAGTACTTCTACAGCAAGAGAGCAAGATGCATTTATGAGGCCCTCGTCTCTGAAAATAATTTCTTCAACTGTAAGTCATTAAGCAGTATCAATTGCTGTTACTCATGTGAGATAGTTTTGCTATATATAGTATAGCATATACAAATAGAGATAGAAAAAACAGGCTTATCAGTAACTACCAAATCTATTCTAAACAGTTTAAGAAAATTTAATTTATATAATTCACCATGTTTTGTTTGATTCGCCAAGGATTGTTTGAGATAAAGATTTTTGCATCCCCTTTTCTCCCTCTCCCTTTTTTTAAGAAGCTTTCTCCCACTACCTCTTTTAAGAATGGCTAGAAATATAGAACAGTCCCTTGATCTTCAAAATTTTCTTTTGATCTAACAGTTAGATAAAGCACAACTGTAGAATAGCACTACCAGTCAACAGAGAAAACAGCAGCAAACATCAACTAATATTTCTCTTTTGAAGAGAAAGTACTACACATCACAGAGGTTTCAAAGCCAACACTGAAACAAAACCCCTGAAGTGATAATCCGTTTACCTATAGCCCGGATATCCTTAAAAAGTGTTCAAGACCCTTGAGTTACTATCTTTATTACTAATACCCAGTCCCAATTGTAAAACAGGTTGAATAACAATTATTTAGTTAGCATTTAAGCCAGACCTTGTTATATTTATTAGCAGTAACAATAACACAATAGGCTTGTTGGACCACATCCTGGCAATTGTTAAATATACGAGGAGTACCGCTGATTTCAGTATCATTCTGTGCACTTGAAGATTTAGCAGTTGCAGACTTCTTATGGGCTTAAGTGATTTGCTGACCAACTTTTAGGTACATGCTTAAGTCTAGTTAAGTTTAGTGAGAGATAAATATGCACATATTCAAAATTGCCTGATCTTAGGTTCTTCCATTTTCATAATTTCAGAATAAAAAGCTACTTTACTAATGTTGCTGAATGATGTAAATCACAGAAAAGAAGAATATTTTGCCATGTCTTCATCCAATGTTGAAAGTGTTGTATACAATTTCTCTTTGATTATCCTTTTATTTTCTTCCATTTGAGTTGCAGTTTAGATCAGAGAAGAAAAACAAAAGTCTTGTTACAGCTACAGGTCACTGTAAGATAAGAGGCTCACCAGTCACTTACTTCTATGCACTGTACACACAAAAATGGGTCAGACTGATATTTAGTTTATCAGTCTAGAATCTAGGAAATGTAACAGAGGTACCTGAATGTAAATGCATTGCCAAAAGATAATAATCTACATCACTGGAGGAGTGTCACTTGTTCAGCAATTTAAAGGTCATCTGACGTACTTCATTTTCCCCTTACAATTAGAATATAGTGAATATACACAGAGTACAAACCACAGCTTTTTTAAAATTTGACCTCTTAATTGGCTGGCCTGACCCACAGATGAGACTGCACAGTATGACAGAACAGAAAAGAATAAAGAAATTCAGGAAGGAAAAAATACTAAAGATGTTTTTAGAAAGCTGGTTTCAATTAAAATCCAATTTCAGTGTGAAAAGAAGAAAAATCTTTTTAAGTATGAATCAAAATGATAAAAATTCATTTTTTCTGCTGTAAAAACAGAAGTCAACAGAAAAATGCATTCTTTTGCTGGCATCCAGGCCTAGGACCAAAGAATTTACATATATTAAATTAACAAGATCCAAACTCCTCTACAACAAATCTTTATACTGTAAAATATTACAGCCACATTCCTGCATCTCCTTACAATAATAATTCTTAGGAACACAGTATTCTAGAGAGTGTATACAATAGTGGGTTTCTGCAAAGATGGAATGCTTCATTACCAGAGTACCGGTTTGTTCATAAATATTAAAAAGTATGGTTTTGAAGTTTTTCAAACTTATTTCTTACTGTTTACATTGTCTCTCTACTACTGAAAAAAACAGTCAATGTGTACCTGTCCATAAGTCTCTCTCTCACAGTCTTGAACTGCAGAAAACCACTGCTGGTGACTGTAAAGGACTACAGTGTTTGTTCTTGATGTACAGTGAGCAGCTAAGGGGACAAGCAGTCTGGCTTTATTTATACAAGTAGTCATTCTTACAGTGATTCTTACTTGAAAGAACAGGATTTATCCCAAACTGTAGACAAAAGGTCACAATTCCTTGCTGTCTTATAAAAGTGGGTCCTAAATTTACATGTAATATGGTTATTTTCTGTTCGTATGTATTATAGGCAATTCTTTATAATCGATTAGAGCTGGAAGCAGATATTCCAAGAGAAAAAGAACTTCTCTACTGCTCTACTCCTATAAGAAAAACCATGCAGAGATTGCTCAAGACAGCATTATAGATCCGATCTTCTTCTGGTAAAAATTAAACTCCTGGATATATATTAGTCTGCATTATAAAAACAACACTGACAACACATTAAACTTCTGAAAAGTGAACAAAAGTTACAAAAGGAATGGCCTCTCTGAAACATGTTCTATTGTGGTTAATCATGAGGAAGAACACACACACACAAAAAAAAAATTAGAATTGCAACAAACTGAAACAGAACACAAAGACCCACACTGGCTGCAGCAAGGTATCAGATTCATAAACTGGGCATCAGAGAACCCTCTGTAGGAAAAGAACATGTTTACCTTTGTATAAATGGCTTTTTCTACATGGTGAAATCATATAAAGAATACCATTGAAATACAGAAATAAACATGCTAAACTTGTAGAAAGATAACTCAAACATAGCAATAATAACTGCAAACACATGCTTATTTGAGGAAGAATGTTACCTAATTTGCTTCCTCTCAGTATACAGCGATCTAATTTAAGCTGCTCCCCTCCCCTTTCCCACTTTACTATATTTACAAGAACCAGTGAACACAGAAATGTGCAGCCAGCGTGGACCCTCAGGCTGGTGGATCAAGATGGCAGGCTGGCCTGGGCTCCCCTGGTGACAGCAGAGCCAGAAGGGTGATTGGACACAGTGACCTGTCTGCATGAGATGAGACAAAAACAGGAGGGCTGTAATGCTGATGAACTAACCTGTCACTCACAAGCTCAGGTCTGAAGGAAAAAAAAAATGGAGAGGAAAAAGAATAAGAAAAAGGTATAGTAGAGGTTTTAGAAAGCATACAAGGCAGACAAATTACAACATCATTGGAATAATTAGATGACACATTTAATTACCTGTTCATTCAGATGAGTTCAGGATATATACGGAATATGGCATAAAAATCCAGCTAATAGTTTCTATAAGAGCAAAACACAATTGAAGAAATAATGGATATTGCAGTTTGGCATGCAAGGAAGGATGCTACAGACTATTGTTGGCAGGGATCAGGGTTTCATGCCAAACACTCCAGTTATGAATCAAAATCACAATGAGCAATGAGCTTCTAGATCTTGACACACAAGGCAAGGAGGTTGTTCTTCAGAGTACTTGGCTGTTTTATTGCTTGCTTAGGGGAAGAAAAATCTAGAGGGAAGGTTCACAAGCAGTTCTGCATCCTGGACTCAGTACACCCAGGCGCTGGGTAATGGTCAGGATCATAGCATTCTGCCCACCATAGCCATCACCAGTGGGAATCACTGTGGGCTGTTGGTTAGAGACATGAAATCCAGATATTTTTTAAAAAGGTCAAAAATGCATTTAATAATGAACAAGTACTTGGTGTTGAAAATGCCTTTCAATCAGTATGCCCCTGCTATTCCATCTGTGTCATACACAATGGACTAATGCTTGAACTACAAAAAACTGCTAGTGTGTCTGATCTCTGTTGCATCAGCTATACATGTACAGTTTGGATTTTTAATTAGGCAAGTTCACATGCCATTAGCAGTAAACAAGATTAAATTTAGAGCTTCATCTGCAGGATTACTCAAAAAAAATTCATTCTCATGGTTGGAAAAAATACAATACTGACATAAAAAGAGCAAATTATAAACATTTATCCAATTTTTTGGGTTTGGAGGTTTGAAAGTTAGCAAAGACTTTTAAGAACTTTTTCTAATAGTGTCAGGAAATAAATGTCTCTCCTAAAAATGTGCAACTACTAAATATGCAAATCTTAAATACTTATCAATACAAAATAGAGATTACAGTGTGGAAAGATCTGCCATAGGGCTTGCCTTTTGATAATTATTTCTGTTAAAGTTCATACAGAAGGTCTATGTCTATTTTCAGCAAAGTATGGTAATTATACTGATTGCCCTGAGATTCCTACATTTTAATTGACTCTTTCATTATACAAGCCGAAAATGCATAATTTTTATCAGAAAAAATACTTTAAAACTTTTTAATCTATCTTAACACATAGCTAATAACAACCAAACACTGGACAATTAATCAAAACAAAAACATACTTCAAAATTTTGTGGATTTAGGAATACATTTTGATGTACACACTTACATATATGAAATATGCACACATGCTGATCTGAAAAAAATGTTTGCAGCACCTAAGACAGTAAGTTTCAGAAAAATAACATCTATAAAGTCTGACACAGAAAACCCACAGAAGTTAATCACCTAAAATACCTAAATTTATTTTTCTTTTGAGTAGATGCTCTTGCTATTAATTTTAGGAAATGAAATACACTAACACGACAAAGACATTTTTCCAAACATTCACTGAACTTTTTTAATTCATTAAATATGGGATGTTACACATAGAAAAGAAATTCTTCTACCATTTCCAGCCTCAAAACCACTTTCTGAGAGCTGGCAAGCCTTAAACATAAAATAGCTAACTTACACTTTCTAATATGCAAAACCAAAAGTTACATTAAAGAGATATTACAAGCTTTTAGATTTATAAAGATTTCAGGGTATATTTTCTCTCAAGTGTACTTGCTCAAAACCTTGCCATTGTACCTGCCTTAGAATCATTAAATATATTTCTGTAAGACTGAACAAGTAAAACAAAAAGGTAATTAACACAGTCTCAATTACATCTTTTTGCAAAGGGTAGTACTGTCAAGCATGCCCCACTTTTTAGGTATAAGCCAGCCTAATAGAAAGCTGTTAATGTTTGGAGGAGTTTTAATAAAAAATGTATCTTCTATTTTTAAAATATTTAAAGCAATAAAAGTCTGTGGTAAACATGGTATTACATATTTGACATTTTCCGCCCAGAAATGCATTACTATGTACGATGATATTAATAAACCATGCGCTTTGAGGGACTTCAGTGCTTTGGCATAATTTAGTTGAAAACAGTGCGTAGAATGTGTAAAAAACAGTGCGTATTTTTCTACCATCATATCAACATATAGGAAACAAATACTATGTCATCAGCTCAGCAGCATGCATTCACTATACTGGAAACATATGTAAAAAACCACAAACTTTTCAGAGTTCAGAAAATACCCTTTACCAGAGACTGATTGACAAGTCAGTGGTTTAAGTGTTGAGCACTTAAAATTTTGTTAAAAAAAGAAAAACAGGCACCCTCATCTGACTCTGACTGCTTTCACAGGAAAACAGCCCTCCCTGTTCATCAGAACAAAATAATTTCTTTCCCCACTTCAGGTTATTATTTGAAGCAAATGAAAAGACAATTACTCCTCTCTCTACTGGCTAAAGCTCAAAACAGCATGGTTAAATCACACATATAAAAACTACAGACTTATCAGAAATCACAAAACAGAAAGAGAAGGACTCACTGACCCATTTGGAAGACAAAGACGACAAAAGGGAAAAGCTCTAAAAATCAGCTTGTGAGGCCTTTGAGAGATATTCTTCTGGCATTTCATCACAGCAGCCCCAGACCAGTTCACTTCCCTGGATACAGGGAGGGAGAACTAAATAGAGCTGTTTATTAAAGCTGTTGTGCTGGATTGCATTAGGAAGCACGGACAGACCACCTGGACCTTTCAGATTGTGGCAGTGTTTAATTTGCGGGCTGCCCCTCTGCAGCAGCAAAGACTACTACATTTACCAAGCTCAATCACACATTATCTGGATTAGGAGTATAAGAAGAAAAAATAAAAATAAAAAATAAAACCCACAGCATCTAGTACAGGAATACAGTCAATATAAAAATAATGAACAGCATTACAAATAGAAAGCAACTCCCCAGCAAACATAACACTTTCACTCCTCAGTTCTTCTACTTCAGCATATTTAAACAAAATAAAGCAGCAAATTATTAAATACATTGATTTAGTAAAGCTTAGACTGAATTATAAATGGGGTTTATTAGAAGAAAAGGATGGTAATTCAGGTTTTTCTAGTGATTCCCTGGCCAGATCATTGTGTTTCTTTTGCCTTTCTCACTTTCAGCACTACATTCGCTGGTAGCTGAAGATACAGATAGAAAGATGGTACTGTAAATATGAATTATGTGAATCATATGGTTAGACCCTTGTGAAAAAAAAAAATAAATAAAAGGGGAGTTGAGAAATGGCTGACTCCATACCTGACCAATTACAGCTTGCATGGTCCCTGTGTCCTGCTGAGCTGAAAGATCGCAATCCATCATATGTAGTCTTTGAAAAGGAGAATGGGGGTTTCTGGTATGCATCTGTCAATCAACTTCTGCACTCACAACCATCACCAAAAGCAAGGGAAAAAAGTCAAGCTGCTTCACCAAATAGGATGAAATAGTCATGTGACCTTCAGCACACACACACATACATACTTCCATAGAACGTATGAATTTTCTGCAGATATGAAATGACATTGACAAATAACCAATACCAAGTAAATAAAGTGAGACAAACAGCTACTCACCAAAGAGAAAACACTTACTGTAATCTTCAGCCTAAAGATTTAATATATCTAAAAGGTGTTTTAAACTGAGTGTTTTCTTTAGAGTCTAAACTTTTCAGATAAGAAATACATTATACATGCAGACAGTGGTCAGAACATTAACCCTTTGTGTCCTCTTGTAATCTTTATTTTTGTTCCTCCCCTTTATACTTCTACTTTATGGATTTTTGAGTTCTCAAGTTATTTTCTTTAAGTTTCTTTTGTGACAAAGAGGAGTGGCTTGTGTTGCCTTTTTTGGATTTGCAGAGATTATGAGAACTTGATAGAAAAAAATTGCTAAAAGGAAAAAAGGGAGCAGGGGCTGAGAAACCTGTGTCTGTACTCACAGGTCAAAACATCTCACTGCTTTACTCCACCAGAAGTCAAATGTTTTCTTTACTGGAAATATATATTTAAGTATTAGTTTATGTAAGCTGTGATGAGCACTCAAAATATTAAATATTCAGACTATGTAAATCCTACTAACAGAATCCTTTCCATTTTGAAGGTTAGCAGAGTTTTGGTTCATTCACTGCTCCACTGAACTGACATAAAATGTTGTTACTTAGGAAGGCAAACATTAACATTTTTTTCAAATTGAAGCAGTTTGTTTCATATATCTTCCCCTCTGAGTTAAGATTTGCAAGAATTTCCAAGACTAATTTTATTCTTGTCAAAATATATCAGGCACTTGTCTCCAAAAATGGAGTGTCCTGAACGACACGCTGCAGCATTGATTGCTGATCTGTTATTGGCCAGTGATTGCTGAAGGGTGACATTAATGTAACCTCATAGCACTTTAACCCTTTGAAGATCAATACAGTCCTCTGGCAATATAGTAGAATAACAGCCCATATACTTTTTGCTGTATTACAGCTTCATATAAATATTAGTGCATCTTTCTGTCCTCCTCAAATTGCATTTCAGTTACTAGTGCAAACAACACATTTTACAAAGGGTGTCAGAAGCAAAAATGTAGGAAAAAAAAGCAGTCTAGTCTCTATGCTTAACCTAACACACCCTTTTCATTTCAGTAAGTTTCTGACAATATTTTGGCATTATTATTTCATTTTTAAAGGCATTGAAAATATTGATCTTAGCTTTTATGGTCAAAGAAATGTGAGAATATCAACAATATTCTAATTGTAGGCAATTGCCAGTCTAATATTTTCCACCATATAATTTCAAGACTCAACATCCAGAAGTGCTTGGAATGTGATGAAGTGCATGGATATGTGTACATATTATTTGTGTGTATGTATGTATTTATGTGCACATGCATGCAAGTATGTTGAGGGAGTGAGATAGGCAGGGAATATTCAGCTTACTTTGCATTCTTTGAGTTTTTAGAATGCAATTTTTTAAAAAAAATATTAAGAAAAAACTTAAGAAAAGAAATTTTGATATGTATTTTAAAAATTAGAAAAAATAACAATTCACATGTAGATGCACGGGGACCCAGAAGTGCTCCTAGGACAACAAAATATTTTAGCACAACAAATTTTTCAAATCAAGGATTTTTAGAAAGACATGCAATATTAACAATGAAACATTGCCTCTGGGAGGAGGAAAGAGTACTTGAAATGTTGTTTCCAACATCTGCTATGCATTTCATCTACAAACATAATTAAAATGCACCATTTGGGCTGAAATCTTACCTGCTTCTTACTCATGAAAGAAAACAACTAAACTAATACCTTGGGCTGGCTTCTGGTCAGCTGAGAATTTGCTGCAGTCTCTTCCTCCAGGACAATTCTACGGAAAAATCAGGCTGTATTGTGAAGGCCATAATCAACATCCATATCATTGCAAGCAATTCAAAATACAACTGGTAAGTGGGTGAGTGAGTAGAGGAGATTGCCTCAGCTGCTTCCAGGAAAACAGACATGCTAAAATCAAATACTGCACATGAATTTGAAAGGAAAGTTAGGGATGTCTATTTTATTGTTTTTCTTCAGGAGGAGCCTTTCTGCAGTGGGTATGCAAAACCTTTCAAATTCCTTTAACTCATTTAAGTAACTAAACCTGGCAATTAGCACTGTGGGGTTTTTATTAGCAGAGACACTGACATAGACATTTGTTGCAGAACACAAACAAGCACAGCGTTGTATGCATGCAAGTCTGCTGCACCCTTACACACCAACAAACCAACCAGTGGCTTGCACACAACACCGGCAGAGATGCAAGAGCTCCCTCCTCCCAAAGTGAGAGATACGCTACCTTTTTACCAGAATTAACCTACACTTTCAGGAAATGCCAATCTACTATCTAAAATGTAAAACAACATCCCTGCAGCTAATTCCTCTGCATAAATTACAGCACCATTGTTAATCTGAACAGCTGCAAGAGCCTCCTCTGCTACTGCTGGAGCTGCTCTTACCGCTGAGGAGCTTTTCCCTCAGCCAAATCTACCTGATCCTGTTTGTAGGGGCTGCACAACTGGTCCCTGAGCACTGCTTCATCTTTGCTTCTCATCCTTCAGGCCTTTCACTGGCCATCTCTTGGAAGATGTTGGTCCCATTCTGTCTTTTTACTTACTCTGAGGAATTATCTCCCTAACATTTCCCACTCACCCTACTCCCTCCCCTGAAAACGAACACTTCCTTTGTTGTTGGAAAGGTGATTTAGCTCTCCTGTCAGCAGTCAAAAAGGTGAGAGAGCAAGATAGTGTCTAATCTGCCACAGGGCAGACTCGGAGAGCAGAATGCAAAGGGGAACTTGACTTGCCAGGTTTCCTGTAGCATGAGCATCCTGAGGAAAATTATTAAAGGACAGAATGACGCATACTGCTCACCAACCAGCTGTGCTGTATCTCCAACAGAGACCTTCTGGTTTCCTTTGAAACTTTTTATCCATGGCTGTCCTTCAGCATACCTGAGAGGAAAATAGTTATGGCGTCACAGCTATCTACAGTAGCTATGCCTTCCTACATGTATGTCCTTTCAGCACCTGTCACTAAGGGCCAGGTTTGCACTGCTGTACCTAAAGTCTTTGAGAGAGGGCTTACGTAAGGAGGAGGCTGATTCATCACGTAATCTTTGACAGTGCAAATTCAAAGTGTTACAAAGCCTGTGTTTTGAGTTGCACACTGAATTTCTGACAGACAGGGAAAATGTAACACTGAGTACCTTTAACTGCAGTAGACTTTCTCTGATTAATTGAAACAATTTTAAAAAAAAGTACTTTTGAACATGCTTGATTTTACCTCACAGATACACAGCTAAGAACTTGGGAAAAGAGTATTACTGTATAAAATAATTTCTCTCCTGTCTTCAAGCAGAATATATGTTTCCTGAGTGGCAAAAATTAGTATTTAGAATTATACAGCAATGCAAAACCCACAAGCTAAATGTGTTAAAACAAATGGTCATTTTTTTTAATGCTCATTATTTATGATTGTCTATGGTTCATTCCTTCATGAACTAGAAGCCTTGTGATCAACAGAACCAAGGGACTTACTAAACCACCTTTAGGCACTTGTTCACATGCCATAGCAGAACTTCATAAGATTTAGTGAATTGAGCGAGACACTCCTGCTTCTTACAGCATTGGTACACTAGGGGGACTCTTCTTCCGCTTTTCTCGAGTGACAAGATGCAGGGCACTGTCAGAGCAAGCTGTTGTACCTCACACTACAGGCCCTTTATTCACCACTTAAACACACAAGACCCAGTTTTGGCCGATTTGAAAATTAACAAATCTAATTCTAAACTGTCAATTACTCTTCCTCTTCTCTCACTCTCTTTATCTATCTCCGCCAAACAGACACAATGGCGTTTTGCATCTTGATTTTCATGAATATGTGAGAGGGATTTCTGTATGAGTAAACTTCTGCTGAATTTTGCTAATTCCAAAATAATTGTTTTGTATAAAGAGACAGTAATGGATTACAGTTCCTGCCTCTGCAAGCCCATTTCGGCCAATCACTTTTACATGTCAGAGGGAATTTTGCTATTAAGAAAACCTCTAACACTTCTAATTTCTCTTCCTCCAGAGGTCATTAATGTATAATTTCTGGGTTTCTCCCACTGCCCTAGAGCTCCATTTTTCAAAAATCAAGCTACTGGGACATACTCGCTCACTCACTTCAAGAATGACACTTCCTTCTCTTCCTGTATCATGTAAAGGAAATTCAGGAAAAGATGTTTCTGTGCCTAAATTGCTAGAACAAGGCATAATCTACATTGTACTCATTTCTGTACAGCCAGTGGGATTGCTTTCCCTGAGTGCTTATCCTTCATTGTCTAAAGAAAACATCTGCAAAAAAACTTTCTTTTTCTTGTTATTTTAGAGAAAAGGGACTTGCTGGAACACTTTGTATCTTTGGAAAGGTAGAAATAAATTCACCCCCTTTCCCTCTAGATCTAAGAAGCTGGTTTGATTGAAAACTTAGTTTTGTGTTTCAGGAAGGACAATTGTTCAACAGATCTTTCAGTTTCCTAATTCAACTAGAATTTATAAAAATGAAAAATCTAGGAATGCGATTCTTTCTCCATAGTAAGCTATACAGTGAAGAAACAGCATCTTCCTCCTCTACTCCTACGTTAAGTGATGGGAAGTGATTACACCAATGATGATGGAATCTAGTTATTCAGAGGACAAGCAAGTCTCACACATCCCAGGTGAAATGGAATTGTGGAGGAAAAACATGTTGAGAGGCAGGATGGATTAGCAAGAAAGGGTGATATTGACTGGGTAAGGTATAAGAATATACTTCCCAGATACATTCCCAACTCCGGCGTTCTAATAAACACATTCATGTCTCATGGTGTTTTCTGCAGTACCTGGTGCAATGGGCTTTTAAAGACCTCTTCTTATTGGATATATCATGGATAATAATGGAGATTGTCACCATGTGGATATACTATCTCAAATAATGGAGATTTACAC
This sequence comes from Hylia prasina, assembly GCA_013397195.1. Classification (NCBI taxonomy): domain Eukaryota; kingdom Metazoa; phylum Chordata; class Aves; order Passeriformes; family Sylviidae; genus Hylia; species Hylia prasina. The sequence goes on from VYXD01003841.1 coordinate 407,767, forward strand.
AATGTGAAGAACAGACAATATTTGGGTGAACTAACATCATTCGAGGCAAGCAAGAAATCTGAATGGGCAAAAAGAGGATTCTTACTGTGAATGGAATCATCTTTTTCCAAAACTTTTCCAAAATCTTTGGCAGGATTTAGAACATGTCAAGGACAGCAGAAACATAAAAAATAATGCCTATTTTTCTGTTCATTGAGTAACAGGAATTTATTAATGAGTCATATCAGTAACTATGTAACTCTTTGGAGAAGTAATGCTCATACCACACTGGCATGATTATAGAGTAAAGGGGTGGGGTTTCTAGCAGTGTTTAATTCCATCATCATGTCAGGGGCATGGTTTCAGCAAGAGGAAGCCAGGGCCAGAAATGGAGGGATCATCTTTCACCTAGCTCAAGATGTGCAGGTTTTGGAGTCAGCCTGGCAGAGCTGGCCCCTCTCTGCCACCAGCGGTCCTTTTCCTGTTCCTCTGAGTGTCGGGTTTTCTGGTTTGGTGCTGAAAGACAGCACCAGCAAGCCTGAGATGCTGCTCCAAGAAAAAGAAAAGGGAGAGAGCAGCAGTGGCATAGAGCGGAACCTAGCTGAGTACACTCTTTTATCAATACTGTTGTGGTTATTGCAATTTTTCAGTAAATTACGATTTCATCTTAAAATGTCTCCTAGTGTTTTCTCCACTGTTGGAATGGGATGGGAAAAGGGGTCAGCTCGAGTGGGTTTAATTTTCCTGCTAGGTTTTAAACCAGCACACACACCAATAGGGAAAGGCAGATTGTTTCACAGTGTGTGTGATGGTGATTAACTTCTTGCTCACTGGTATATTTGCCTTCATTTACTTGAGCTGTAAATTGCTCATCTTGCATAGGTGCTAATTCCACTTCAACACAACACAATTAAGTGACAGCATCATCAGAGACAAAAAAATGGGTAAAGGTGGATGTGACAGAAGGGTTGTGTAGTGCCAGTGTAAGCACACATTTCCTACACACTACATATGCCTCAAATTCCCACCTCCTAAGTAGATGCCAGTCTCCCATAGAAAAAAAATAAAAAAAACCAAATAAAATTATGTACCCATATACCTACACTTCTCTTGTTCCAAACACTGTAGATGATGTTTGAATATTTCCTGTATCAAATAAAGGTACACTATATACAGATATGTATTTTCTGGGATTACATTAGGACATGTCACAGTGAGAAATGTTTGATCTTCTCATAGTCAGTTTACAAAATTTGGTTGCAGACTTTATATTCTGCTGTATATTACACAGGGTCAGGAGAGAATATGTGATAGGTTTGAGCTACTAAAAGAGCTGCCATGTATTAATTGTTCCTGAGTTTGCTTCATTTATCAGTATACTGTGCTATTTTCTTATTCACAAGGAAAAGTCAATAAGTGATGACATTTACTATATATGCAGTTAATAGAAAAACCTATATTTAAGTTTTGCTAGTAATTTTTCCTTTAAGATATTTATGACTCTTTGCCAGACTTGTGCTCAGACATCTGCTGAGGGTCAGTTTGTGGTCTACAGTTTGGCCATATGTTAACCAGAAGCTTACATGGTGAGGCAAGATAGATTCATGGAGGGCAATCAGCTGATGGGTTGATGAGTACTTTGACACCCTTTGGCTTAGGAGATGCCTCAATAGCAAAATGTTTGAGGATGAGGTTATGCAAGAAGTCTGTTAGGGAGCAGCAAGTGCCTGCTGCTCATTGAAGGCAGGCAAGCCAGGAGCTGCTTCTGAACCTGGCACATGCCATGCCCTCATTGACAGGGCACCATGCCATAGGCCCTGGTCCAGACAGGCAGAGCCAGCAGCTAGTAACCTGTTCCAAAAAGACCCTCTGATACATAGAGTGAATGAGCCAGGTCCAGGGGCCAGCCAGGGAGACTAGCAAGAGATACATCTGGGAACAGACCTGGAGACAGGGCTGTATCATGGGTCCTAGGTCCATCAAGGAGTCAGGGCTGGAGACAAGCTATGACCTAGGTCTGAGTGGTCCACCCAGGATAGCAGCTCTCTGCAGCTATATTTAAAGATTCTTCAAATGAACAGATATATTCTGGCAACTTTCTCCACTCATTGCACCAGTTTTGCAAACTCATAATTCATGTGTACACTAGAAGACTATATTCCATATTTTCATCTAACAATTAAAAAGAAAAATAAGTTTCTTTGTATCTGAAGGATATCATTAGTCATTTCACCACACTGACAATCATAGGTGGTTTCATGTGGGCATGCAAAAAAGCAAACTCTTCAGTCCTTCTTGGCACCTCCCCTCCAGGCATGTAGGGCCCCTAAAGAGAGGCAGTTGCCTTTTAGTGTTGGATGCCCACCTATCCAGTCACCTCCTTATCCATGTCAGCAACAACCTTCCTTTTCACTAGCTTTCAATAGCTTTCAACTTCCTTTTCAATAGCTGCAGAATTCATTTAAAAGTTCATCAGCAAGCTTTATTCATGCTCCTGGAGAGTAAAGTGTATCCCCACAGACAGCAGGGACATGAACTGCATTGCACTGACCCACCAAAGTTTGGTCTCTTGTAGTGCCTGGACTGGTTGGGCACTTTCTTCCATGAAACTTCATGATGGAAACTCAGTTAATGGCGGCCATGGATATTTCCTCTTTTAAGAGGCAGACACCAGTTCTGAAAGGAGCTGGATTGACACCACCAGACCCATGTTCAGAGCACACCCACACACCTTGTCCATGGCTCAGCTAGACAGAGCTGGACTCCAGCAGTTTACTCATGGGTGGAGCCCCCTTGACACATCTCTCAGGCTCCACCCTTCACAGTTTGCTGTCATCAAGTATAGGAAACATGAGTATAGGGTCAGGTCTCTTGAATTTAGATTGCAAAAAATGATTGTTCAAAAATTTAGTTTTCCTTGTCCACATCATATTCTGGATATCATGGCACCCATGAGGAAGAAAAACTCTATCTCATGGTATGTTGGAATTCTGGAAGCTTAGATTATAAGATTTTGGTATACAGTAAAACATGTAAGTCAAGATGGAGGACTTTGGGCGTTGTCTGGGTCTTTCTTCTTCACCTTCGTCTTCCATTGTCTTCATGGGTTTAGGTGGTTTTCTGTAATTGGGTGAAAAAGGTCCACATTGCATGCCTTAGATGGTCATTATTGGGTCAAAAGTATAAATAATATAGGTGTCATCTCATTATTGGGGGATTATCGCTTAAATAACCTTGGAAGTAGTTAGAGGCACTTCATTTTTACATACGTTTTCTAACTTGCTAGTTAGAGCTCAGGGCTAATGAGTCTGTAAATAGATAAGAAATAATAAACATCCAAGTCCAAACATGACATCTATGTTTCCTGTGTATTAATCCTGACCTCACCAGAGAGAAAAAGAAGCCAGAACCGTCACGATGTTCTACAGCCCCTATCCTCCCCACCAGCTGAAGCTCTGACAGAAGAGACATCCCCTACATCAATAAACACTTCTTGCATAAGAAACTGCAAGGCAGAAATAGGTACCTCCATGTCAGGTGGAGTGATATAAACTTCTGCTCCAGTCTAAAGACCATGGGGGACAATGCTCCTGGAGGCATGAGTAGATCACAGGGTGACAATAAGCCATGAATGGGATACAAGAAAAAGTATTCCTGTGTGTCAGGCAAGAAAAGCAATCATTGTGTAAAGCCCTGGTAAGAACTCACTCGTACCACTGTGGATATTTCTCATTCCTCATGTTTTAAAAAGACAAATTCCATCTGGAATGAATGCAGATGAAGATTAAGCAGATGATTTATGGGCATGGAGTGCCTACGGAAGAAAAATTATGACTGGAATGAGCAATACAAAGGCAGATAGGGTTGTCACCATATTCAAGAAAGGGATCAAGAATTAAGACCAAAGGAGGAAAAGACTTTTTGAAGTGCAAGGAAAAATACGGTAAAGAACACAACAACTCTATCTCTTTCTAAAAAGACAGCCTCACCATAAAGAGTGCATTAGCAAGTGTCCCTTGATGCATTGGTCAGGAATGGTGGTGAAACCACACATGCTCTTTACATCCCTGCAAAGTTCATGCAGAGAGAACAAAAACACTCTCTTTCATCTCATGTGATGGCATCACCACAACCAAAAGACTGTCTTTGATATAAATGCCCTTATTCACACAGTCTGAAGGTATACACCAATTTTGGCACCAACATACAAAATTACAATAATTATACCTCTCTTAATCTTTTAGTACTCCAACTACTAAATTTTAAAGAAAAAGGAGACTTGATAGGGCTTTAAGTAAGAACATCTTCCCACATATAGATGGGGGCAAATATCTCTCAGGAAGAGAGATAAAGTGAGTGCTGCCTAGAATCAAAAAACTAAAACTTTCCAAACAATATTAAGAGTGGTAAGATTAAAATCAATTCTTTAATGAAAGCTTTCAGGTGCACAAATATGTCTAAACACACATGTGATACAGGATTTTTACAATTTTTATAAGATTAATTAATTAGTATATCTAGCAGGTACATTCAATAGGAGATCAGTTGCCCCAGCAACCCACCCTTTTCTCTGCCCTATATCTTGTTGTGTCTCTCAAATTCTAGTGCAAAACTAGATGCCTGTGTCAGAAATTCTTTTCTTGAGAATAAGACCAAACAGAATTTCAATAATGTGTTAAAAAGGGTTAGCTTATTGTTCTAAAATGTGAGAGAGGGCAGGAAAAATACTAGAAAGTATACAACTATATATTAAAAATCTAGAAAGCAAAAAATATATGAAGAAAAGCTAAAAAACTTTAGGCATCATGAGAAATGAGCTCTAAAAGTTTATGCCATTACTGAAATGTGCCTTGTATCCCATATAAACCCAGCCAACAGATGTGTTTGTTATTGATCAAATGGGAGCTTCAGACAAGTCCTGCCTTAGCCTCAGATTTCTGGCAGCAGCTTAAATTTAGGTGGCCCCCACCTAAAATTTCCTCAGCCCACAAGTTCTAAGGATGGCAGACCAGGCCTATTATAAAATGAGTTATTTATTGAATAAACACGAGATAACAGACAAAAAGGCCTTAAACAGAGTTACTTATTATAAAACAAAATAACTACTAGTAGATTACATAAAACACTGCACAACATTAAGGTAACTATATTAAAGCTAGCAATCAAATAGTATAGGTTAGGACTCATGTAACTTACCATCAAATTGACAGTAGTGTACATAGAATCCTTTCACTGAACCCTAAAGAGAGTAACCACAAAGTAGGCATCCCAACTTTGAGGAGAAAGCTCCACACATTTCCAGGGAATGTGCAGAAGACTTTGGCTTTGTCAAAGTTTGGTGTAGCATTTACAATTTGTAAAGTGAAGCATCTGTCAGTCAAAAATTCCAGTTTATCTCTCAACATCTCACTTCCACAGTGAGATGAAAGCATTACTCCCATGATGCCAAAATAACTCACTATAAGACAAGCTATCCTGATTGAGTTATTTCACCACTTAGCAAGCTCATGTGACGCTCATGTGAGGGGAGAGATGCCCTGAGTTATTTCACCAGCTAACAAGCAAAAGATAAGCTCTTGGGGATGGGGGAGGGGGGGTGGTGGGGGAGGTGGAATGCCCTGCTACAGTTGACAGAGGAGTGGAACATTTTGGTTTCAGAGAGACAAGTGGATGTGACTACAATAGCAATAACGAGCCATTTTCACAGTTTGGAAGTCATGTTTGTCTGACTGCTTTGGGCAGAGATCCAAATGTTCGAGAACTAAAACTTACTGACATTTTCATCACACCAGTGTCACTTCTGTTCACTTGTTTTTTTCAAAGTGTCTGTTTCCCTGATTGTCTTATGGCACTGTCCATCTCAGCCTACAGCTCTGGCTACACTTTGGCTTTCCTCTGGCCCACAGCTGCTGAAATCAGTCCCCGTATGCCCCAAGAAAAGGGTTTGTAACCAAAAAAATCAAGTCCCTGGTCTTCCTGATTGTGGGACTTCAAAGACATTAGCTCTGGCACAGAAAGGGGTGGCTGATACGGGTAGTCTCTGGGCTGTGGGGTTGGATTATTCCATGGCCTGAGAGGAGTAACAGCATAAGGTTGGTCATTGGAAGCCAAGCAGAGGAGGACATGTCTTGACTACCTGGAAGCTGTGTCTAGTATATAGCCACCAAGGGCAGGGGCAGACTCTTGGACACAGGGACAGCCTCAGGGCCAGCATTCCAAATGCCTTCTTCTGAAGGCCTAATATTGTTTTCAGTTTTGGGCCTCTCACTACAAGAAACATATTGAGGCACTGGAGTGAGTCCAGAGAAGGTCAACAAAGCTGGTGAGGGGTTTGGACCACAAGTCTTATGCAGAGCAGCTGAAGGAGCTGGGATTGCTTAGCCTGAAGAAAAGGCTCAGAGGGACTTTATCCCTCTCTACAACTGCCTGAAAGGAGGTTATAGACAGGTGAGGGTCAATCTCTTCTCCTAGTTAACCAGTAACACAATGAGAGAAAATCACCTCAAGCTGCATCAGGGGAGGTTTTGATTAGATATTAGGAAACCTTTTTGCACTGAAAGGATTTTAAAACACTGGAACAGACTGCCCAAAAGAATGGAGATGTCACCCTACCTGGAAGTGTTCAAAAAACATGTGGATATGACACATGAGGACATGGTTTAATGGCGAACGTGGTGGTTGTTATGGATGAAATTTTTCCCATCACAGTGGTGGTGATGGGTTGATGGCTAGATGATCTTAAAGGCCTTTTCCAACTTTAATTATTCTATGGTTTAATGATTCTATGAAGCATGCTGGACAGAGGTGTGGTGGGCACAGCTGCAGTGAGTGGGGCTGTGCATGGGGATTCCTGCATCCCACTCACAGAGCTGGCCCAGGGTCGACTCAAAGACATCCAAGACAAAGTCCTTAAGGAGCTATTGCATTACTTGATGGGGGCCGAGGGAGGCTGGATGTGGTTGCTGAAAGTTCTCTGCTGCAAGGCCAGCCTCTAGTAGGGCCATGCTCAAAGCCCATTGGATAGATGGAAATACTGCTTCACACTTCAGATGCCAGCCTCTCAGAAGATAAGAAGGAGCCCCAAACCAAGTGGTAAGACCAAGGAAATGCCTCCTGGAAGAACACTTGAGAAGTACTGCAGAATACTCTGTCTTCAGCCCCTGCGAAGCCAGGGGCAGCAGCCATAAGAAAAGAGGTGCAGAGATGTTGGCAAGATTCCAGTGCTTTGGAATACTCCCTGGTGCCTTTCCAGGCACACCAAAAATTGTACCCCTGAAGTTGATCACACTGGTGGCATGTGGCCAGTCTCAGAAGCTTTTGAGATGACCCCATGTTGGGCAGAATAGGGCTTGGGCATCTTCTGGAAGGCAGGGCCAGACTGTGGGAGGAGTAGACAGGTCTTTCTCACATTCTCTGAGAATAGATGATGGCCAATGCAGGGAGGAATCTTCCTCGAGGCAGTTTTGTATGACCACTGCTGAGGGCTCATCTGATCCCCTTCTTGTACATTTTTGGTCCCTTTAGCAGTCTCTGCTGCTCATGCTACATGAAGATGGCCTGTCATGCCCTGCATGTGGGGGGAGGAAGACTTTTTTTACCCCACAGTGGGCTGCAAGTGTCCCTGGGTTATTTTTTTGCTTTCCTCTGCCACACTGAGCACAACCTCTTGCCAGGGCTTGTTTGGGCCATTTTGGCCAGGTGGCAGGTGCTGTTGCTCCTTGAAGGCATCCCTCATGACTCTCATCTGAGGAAAGGAAGCTTTCCAGACTCCCAGAGTGAGCCCTAAGGGGGACGCCCAGGGTGGGCCCCCTGGGGGCTTGTTTCTTGTCCTCCTGTAGCACTGGGAGGGCTCCTCTGGGCCCCTGTCACTCTGTTCTTGCCTGCCGCCCTCACACCTCCAAGGCACCGCTTGTGCCCTGGCTCTCTCTGGCTCTCTTGCCCATTGCAAGTTTGGAATTAGGGTGGGCTCTGCTCTTCCCTTGGCTCCATTTTACATGGGGTTCTTGGCATCCATCCAGAGCTGCCACTTTGCAGTTCTCCTGCCTGCAATACAAGCACAAGACAGGCACAGGGAAACAGAGGCCATGCACCCCTGGCCAAGAAGCACAGCAAAAAGGGAAGTCTTGAAAGGCAAAAGTTGTGCTTGTCATCAGTGTGTTATAATTTGTAAAATACCCCACAGTACCATACATTCCTTCTTTTTTGTGTGAGGTTGGTACAGACCAACCATCAGTCTTTGTGCTCTCACCTCTCAGGAAACAAGAGCTGCTGGGCCTGTATTCTTGCTGCTGCTGCATTCTGTAGCTCTGTCACTTGCTTTTTCCAGACTACAAAGGGTGGGTTTTAAAGCTAAAATGAAGAACATATCAGCCTGCTCCTGGCTACATTGTGGTAATGGTAGTGAGCATCAGTTCCAAAACAAATGGAGAAAAATAAAAATTAAAATTATATCCCACTCCCAGTTATAACCTGTGTGTTACGTGTCCTTGAATGTGTCTTTGGAGCTGAAAAGCCCCTGACATTTCTGGAAAATAATGATCATTGTTACTTGACTCATTATGAGCACAAGAGATAGAACAGAGCAGTTATGTCATGTTAAACCCAGAGCTCTGCATGACAAGGTCCGACCCAGGTCTGAGGGCTCCACCCCAGAGAGCAGCTCTCTGCAGTGCAGGTCCCAGGTCCACCCAGGAGACAGGGGCAGAGACAGGCACACCTACAGCAGGGCTCAGGCAGGGACTGAAGGTCTCAGGCTGAGCTGGGACATGTCCTCTGGCCCCATGACAGGAGATGGAGGGAGTCGGGAGAAGTCAGTCCCATCCACTGAGGCCTGTGAGTACAGCCAGGACACTGCAGGACTTCTAAATTGAAGTTGTGCATGTTAGCTACCAGTCAGTGGGAACCTCACCAGACTCCCAGGACTATTGTGTAGATAAATGAGGGGGGTCCTTCTGTGACATCTGCTAGCTCCTTCACTACTATAGGATGAATCTCATCAGGCCCAATGGACCTGGAATTAGGAAATATTTCTTTACCAGTGGTCAAACCCTGGAAACAGGCTTCCTGAAGAGATATCCCTATGTCTGTCAGTGTTGAAGAGGCATTTGGACAATGCCCTTAATTCCATGCTTTAGCTTTTGATCAGCCTTGAATGGAACAGGCAGTTGGACTATCACTGGATGATAATTTTAGATCTATTCCAGATTAACTATTCTAGTCTAGTCTAGTGTAAGCATACATCTGTCCCCTCACAATTGCACACATATGGAAAATTGTCCACAAATGGCAAAATCACTGTTCCTGCAGCTGGAAGGCTCAGAAGAGCAGGCAACCCAAGTGATATAAGAGGCAGTTAATAAAAAAATAGGAGCTAAAAAGAGGATGAATAGTGGAAATAATCTGGCAGCAACTGCAGAGTGTCTAGGTTTAGAAGACAAGTATCCGCTAGGGAAAGCTGGAGTTTCCTTAGAATGGAGAATGTAAACCCCCCTCCCTCTGAATTATTATAATTTTACAATTAAGGGCTTTCGGGCAAAGATATAGGAATGACAGTTCTTTTACTAGGAATGTTAGAAATGCAAATGTAATAGTACAAAAAAGACAAGTAAACAACAAACAAACAAACCCAGAAAACTCTGACAGAGTCAGGGACACAACCTGACACCCTGTTGGGTCAGTGTGTTTGGAAGCAGTCCTCCTGGAGAAAGAGATGTGGCTCTGTTGGGGTAGATGATCCCGTTGAAGAAGGGTCCAGTGATGCTGAGATGAGTCTGATGAGTCTGATCTTCCTCTGGAGGCCAGTGGAAAGCAGGATTGCCTGGTGTTCTGAGTCTCAGTTTTTATCTAAGCAGGGACTCTGAAGCCCCCACCCACTTGGGTGGAGCATCTCACAATGGCATGATGTAAATGTGTCATGTCATTGGTAAGCCTTAATGGCCCATTAGCAGAAAATATCCCCCTGGAGGGAGGATGGGTAGTGAAAGAGATAAGAAACAATACCCCACCCGGTTTTAATCGCTGAATCATTATCAGAAAGGCATCCACCCCCCTTCCCCCAGAGTAACAAGAGATAAAGACAAAACATTTCCCCAACTGCTTTCAGGAGATGAAAATAGAATACAATTTTTTGCTTCCATAACCCAAGACACAGAGAAACTAGAGAGAAGTGCCAATTCTGGGAAAAGCAATGGGTGAAGACTTTAGAGAGAGTAGAAAAATAATTTTTTTCTCCTATAGAGATGTCTCATAGAGGCCTGACCCTGACCTGTTATCAACCTGAGGATTGAGAGGTGAGTGAATGACAGGGGTCCTATAGAGGAGAGCCCTTAGGAGTCTTTGTCCAAAGGAAGCTATTCCCAGTTTCAAAATTCCAAAATTGCTATCTGAAATGAAAACTATTTTTAATTGATTATAACATGCTCTAAGAACATTAAATAGGATGTAATAGGATGTGAATCATCAGGACAGCTGCTTTGGTGACACAAAATGCGCAGAAACCATTTTGATCCTATTTCACAGAATGTGTTCTGTGTCACTTACATGGCATGATCACAGATACCCAGGCTGCTTTCTTGGGATATCTTTGGGGTTTAATTACCCTGTCAATTAGAGTTAGAGGTATTAATGTGGCAGATAAAGATTGCTCATGGGTTCTATTGTCTATTTATTTATATTCATCAGTCTTGAAAGAGGAGGACTTTTCACATTGTCTTGACATGGATGGTAATAAGCCTATAATGAGAGATTCACTGCATCAGATAATTAGGTGCCAGCAGCCATGAAGAGAACAAGTTAAGATAATGGTACAATGCAGTCCAGTAAAGAAGAGGTGGAGAGTGTAATCCCCTGGATAGTGCAGAACACTCTGTTAATTTTCTAGGATGAATGAATTTAGCCAGTGCATGGATAAAAGCCTTTAAGAAGAGGGAAAGGATGACAAAAATCAGCCACTTCTGAAAAAAATTGATCAGAATGAAAGTACAACATATACTCTATGAAGCTATAGAAAGTATTTAATATTGAATATTGAGTAAATGGAAGTAATTTTCAACAAAATCCTGAACTAGGGTGAATCAGAAAAGCATTCTTAAAGTATATAAAGCTATGTTGACTTCCATCTCCTGAGACTACAAAGCAACAGACTAAGTCCCATGTTCATGGGACATGTGCATGTGCAAAGCATTTTGGATTAACGTTTTTAGTTTCAAATGACTGGATTAGATTGGACAGAGTGTAAAAATGAGAACTATTATTAATATTGTATGCCACAGGCTATATCAACGTATCAAATGTAAATGGTTTTGTGCAGGCCAGCACTTGTTTAGTGCTTTCAGCATCGTTAGTTGAGCAAATGCCTATGGTGTCCCTGGGTGCTTAAACTACATTGGTTTTCAAGGTAAAGTAAAACATGCAATAAAGTCCATACACTTCTAGATTATTTATTTGTGTGACGCATAAGTCATATCATGCTGTGATTTTAATGAGTTCTATCTTCATATGTTCCTGCTCCTGGAAGACCTTTATGGCCTTGCTCTGTAACTTATTCCCTCAAGCTGCTTTATACAAAAAATAGAACTACTTCTGAAAAATGGGGTTCTAAGAACTCAATAGGTGTATTTGGTGGAAACAAAAAAGTATAAGCAGTTGATGCTGCTGGCCTTAGCAACAGTAAAATTGGGAGAATCCAAAATTTCAGGGTAGTTCTCTTTTTTTTGCTTCCAGTTTATAGACTATGATTTTTAAGATATAGTACTCTTATTTTCAGTAAGTTTTTTGTGCCAATTTTAACGCACAATTCTTCTGTATTTGACATGAAAATACCAAAAGAAGAATAGTAAGAATTCACACAATGGAATTACCATTACATAAAATCATTAGGGTTTGTAAGAATATGAAATATGTGTGATATAAGAATATCATGCAATCATTCCATTTCCAAACATTCAGGACCTAAACTACCTCTCAGCAGTCTTACAGGAATTGCAATTTTCTCAATGACCCTTAATATCAGTATGACATCCCTCACAGATCAAGGGCAGCAGATCACTTTAAGAGTGTAGACTCCCTGAGCTGAGCATTAACAGTCCTTTGTGTTTATTTCAGGAAGATTTTCTTGATTGTTAGAGATGCTTCTCTGAGCCATGGTAAAAGCATTATAAGCCTTCCAAGCGACATTTGGGATAATTTCAGAAACTGACTGAATTCTTAAACTAGTATTTATACCATATGCAACAACTTTAGACTAAGACCAGATTTTACATCCTTGAAGTTTAAAAAATACAAAATTGTTCCCTTAAATTCCTTGTAGGTTGTTTATTGGATGTCTTTTCTCCATTCCCCTTCCACCCCTCACACAGAAAATATCTAGCATAACAGCTTCTCTAGGTTTGGGTGGAGAACTCTGTAGAAAGAAAAGAGATGCCACAAGCTTTACTCTCTAGGAATCTCTGTAGATGGGATAAAGTGCTCTGCTCCTATGTTTCACAGAGCCATCTTCTGTATCACGCTTTTTCATAGAGAGGCTGCCTTCTCACTCATTTGCAGAGCTGTTCCCTTAGCAGTATCACATGCTAAGGACTCCAGCCTTGCCTTTGATCAGAATGTGCCTTTATTTCTGTTTTGCCCCAATCCAATAAGCATCTATTATTGAGACATCAAAGAAAACAATAGCAGTAATGCCTGCATTTGATGCTACAGAACTAAAATTAAATATCTGAAGCAGGATAAAGCCACAAGATAAATGTCTTCAAAGTAATAAAAAAAAATGTTATGTCTTTAGCCTGCTTACATGAATGTATTTTCTCCGCTGTAATAATCAAAATTTCAAAGATCTTGTCCTATATAATATCAAATCCTACTACTATTGAGCAGGGGAAAAGCTGTTCCCTTAAAATCAAGATACTCTTTAAGAACTCCCCATGAAAAAGTTTGTACTGTATGCACAAGCACACACAGAAAGCATATCAAAGGGAAATGCTAGCCTCAAATTAATTTCCATCAGATTTGATTGAAAAACGCATACATATCTGTCCTTTGGAGGTTTGTCACCTAACTGCCTGACTGAGATTTGGTAATCAAATAGAGACTTCTACAATAAGTGTATCACTTTTGCTGTAGTCAAGAAATATAGCTGTAAAATGTGCATCATATCAGCAAAATTAGAACAACCTGATTTTTTGTATGCAGCTTCATTTGTTCATTAACTAAATAAGTGCCCATAATTAGGAAAAAAAACCCTAAATACAAATAAAAACCAACTTCTAAATGTTATGCTAATAATATTGTAGCATGTCTGAACCAGTTTGTATACTTGAACAGATTTTTTCTACAAAGTCAAAATTTCTCATGCATTTGTTGCTAGCCACTACTGCAGGTACTCTAAAAATAGGCAAGACCTCGAACCTTTCTCACGATCTCAAAGATCTCAAAAATGGGAGTTGAACAGGAAGAAAAGGGACAATAGCCATCACTGGAAATAAAAGACAAAGCTTGGAGACTGAGAGAAAATGTCCAATTTTCAGAGCTAACAGATAATCATCTCAAGAAAATTCCTTGCTTTCTTTAAGAACTTCTGTGTAGAGAGTAATGAGTCTGCTGTATCTTCTCTCTGTGTAGGCCCAGTTTGGACAAGAGGACCAGCAAGGAACACAAAGGCCTTACTCTTGAAAACTGAATGGTAGATGTTTGGGACAGGAATGGAGCTTATTTCCCTTATGTTATTTTCTCAAAATAATACTCCAAGCTTTTGGGGCCTGATGAGGAGAAAACAAAGTAATTTACTCTCTGGAGACCCTATTAACATAACAGGAACATCCCCTCCCTGCTATCTCTGTGTCCATCATGTAGATCTCCCTTAAAATTTCATGTTCAAAACTAGGAGAAAACTACTCCTTTCCCCTCTAAACAGATGAATGAGAGGAAGAATACCATCAGAAGTTCAATTGTAAGCTGAATGAAAAGAGAAAAAAAAATGTAAGAAGTGTGACACCAGCACTGCAGTCAAGCATTCAAGTCTCTGACTGGCTGGGACTTGCTAAAAATTTTTGGTTTCATTGCTTATTGCCTCAGTTCATGTATATTCTTTGAGGCATTTTGATTTCTGTTATATTTTCCACTCAACCTTCCTCTTTTAACTTCTTTATCTACCAACCAGATAATACTGTATTTTTAATAGGTATCTCCATTAGGGTATTGACTAAGCGGCTCCCAAGTTGTCTGTCACAAGTCACTGAGACAAGGAGATAGGTAAAGTAGTTATTGATATTTTCTACTGCCTTGGTAGCTGACACTATTTCCAACTATTTTTGGGGGATGAGAAAAAGAGGGAGTATAAAAATAACAGAATAGGGTCACTTCAGAATCTATGTGCAGGCAACTGCAGCCACTTTTTAGTCCCCCCAAAAATATTGTGGTGAACAAATACAGTTTTCTGGCTATCATAATTTCACAGCTCATCACATTCTTTACAAGGGATTGAAGTTGCAACACCTGTGCTTTTGGGGTGATTGATTTTTGAGGAATTATGCTGGATACAACTGACTACCGATAAACATTAATGCTTTCATGGACTAAGGGAGTCTCAAGGATCAGATTCCAGAGGTATGAGTTAAAGCAGAAGGTATGAGTTAGGCCTGTCAAAACCATGCATAATGGGGACCTGAACACAGAGTGCATGGAAGGATGCAGAGATCCACTCTCAGCCTGTGAGAAAAGGTGCTCACACTGGAGTGGGTAGATACTGAAAAGCTGTAATCTAGTGGGAAACTCAGAGAGTGAAGACCCTTGCTTCCAGAGATAAAGAGAGCCCTTTCTTCCAAACTAGAGCAGCTTATCTTTAAAAACTACACCCCATGAACTAAAATGACCCACACCATGCAGTTTTGGGAAGACTGTTTTGCCTGTGGGAGAGACCCATGTTACAGCAGGTGAAGCTGGACGGCTACTTATGAAAAATTAAAATCCCGCTGGGGAAGTTCATAGAAAGCTGTCTCCCATGGGCACAGGAGAAGAGACTCCTCTCCCTAAGCAAATTGAAGAAAGATTTCGAGTGAAAAAGTGACCAAAACTGCCACACCCGGTCTCCATGCACCATTGGTGGGAAGAAGAGAAGGGCTGGAGGGGGAGAAAATGGTGCTCTAAAGGTTTATTTTAGTTCTCATTATCCTCTTTTAATTCTGTTAATATTTCTTTTCTTTATACACTTCAAGTTTAAGCCTGTTTTGCCTTTACTTTAAGTTTGCCTGTTTTCTTCTAACCTTTATATCAGCTCATGAGCCCCTCAGTTTTTCTACCTCCTCTGCTCAACTATAGCAGAGGAGAATGAGTGAATGGTTTTTTCATGGGTGCTCGGGTTTTAGCCAGCATCAAACCATGACAGAAGTCAGGAGTATCACTTTACATTTATCTTATTTCATTTTACTTTGCTAAACACCCAAGAGCAACCGCTTCTGAAAACACCTGTGATGTGAAGTAATACAGCATTTATTATATTCTTCAGGAAGGCAGAATGGCCTACAGAGAAAGGGAATTGTGAAGTCTTGCAGTCATTGCTTTCCCTTCATAATTTCAGTTCCATGTTACTTTATTGCATCAAAACCCTAAAATTTCATCTTAAAACTTAAACTTCAAATAGGTATGTGAAGAGGAAGGTAGAAACTATGACCTTACTGTTCTGTATGGCCTGAAAAAATGAGAGAAAATAATCATATGGACATATAATTTCATTAATTTAAGCCAGTCTTGGAGTCCCGGTGCATGATTTTGAACAGCTAGGAGGTGCAGTTTTGTTTTTGCTTCAGACTAACCATTGCAATAAAGATATTCCTAAGCAGGACATCATCAAAAAAAAAAAAAAACAAACCAAAAAAACCACCCCAAAAAATCACCCACAAAAACAAACAAAAAAACTTATTTCTAGAAACTGGTTAAATAAAATATTGCAGCTTTCCTTTCATATCTTCAAGTAAGTGCAGTTGAATTCACTGACTGCTTGCAAATTCTATAAAAGTCTGGTCTAGGATCTCTTCATGAAGAGCCATGTGTAAAACCATCCTCGTGTTACTGTGTACCTTGAATACCAACCATCTTATAATAAGCCAAGAAACATACAGATATTCAGGGTTTGAACAGAAACACAGAACTGTCCATTTAGAACTTGTAATGGCCTTGTGGACTCACAGGTAGGCCGAAGAGCAGGGAGAGGAATCTCTTTCCTTTATAGGTTCTGTAACCTGTGTTGACAGCACTGCTAATATTAGTCCTCTGAAAGATGGGCTGCTAATGACAGATTTTCAGACAGTTTAGCTTCTCCTGGAGTAGAAATGAACTGCTCTGGCTCAGAAAAATTGTTGACTGGGATAAGTTGCATGGGTTTTTGTTTGCAATATCTAATGTTTTGGAAAACAAAGAAGAAAGCATTGGCATCACTTAAGCAACAAGAAGCTCTGGCCCACCTTCAAACAATTTTATGAATGATTTTAAAAAATATCCCAACCTTTGATATTGTAGCAAATAAAGGAGATTATCTTGTCATCAGATGATACATGGATGATGTTGTCTAAATTTTCTGTTCCAGTACTGTTGTCACCAAAGGGTTAAAAGAAATTTCAGCTATGCAGTCCAAGACACCTGGACTAAAAGGTGGTGTTTGTGATCACAGTTAATGTTGAACCAGTTAAAACTTTGAATCCAATCATGCCAGTTGTTTGGAGAAGATTTTGCTAATACAAAAACACAACAGAACAAGGGCAGTAAAACAATGTCTTTTGAATTTGTATTGCTATCTTGTCTACAGTACTTAAGCATTAGAAAAAGTCAGCTAAAGTTACAATACAAAAGCCAAAAGCTGTAATGAAATTAAAGTCACAAGTCTTAAAGTGAAAACATTAGAACTTTTGTTTTCTAATTCTTACTAGCATTAGTGAAATATATTCATTTTCAATTGCAAGATTTTAACTTTACTGAGTGTCAAATCTATCTTAATGCATTTAGTTGTTGTACTTTTTTTTAAGTGATTTTTTTTTTGCAATCTATAAGTGACAAGCTTCTATGTTTGCAAGAGAAAGTAATTATTTTTATCAAGAAAAAGGTAAATGGCCAAAGAAAAATTTAAATATCTACTTCTTCCATGCAGAACAACTATCTCATATAATTGCTTCTTATCTCTGTAACAGTTTAACAACAACTTTCAGACTTATTTTAGCTTTTTACACATTCTAGAATCAGGTTAGAAATCACCATTATCAACATTGCTCCAGTTTTCTGCAATTAGTGTTGAGCATTCCAAAGTGAAAAAGGGATTATGAAATAGATGCCTGAAGTCTAATTGCAACGGTTCAATATTTACTACTGCCACTTCAGAAAATGGTTTTTTTCTGTCCTGTGAACAATAACCATGTTTTAATTCTAAAAATGCTTTTGTTTTAGTGGCTACCAAGGTTTCTTCCATAACATAATAGTGAATTTGATTTACTCACTTTTTATTTTCAAAATCAGAAATTTGGCTTTACCCTTTTTTTCCACTCACATGTGGTCTCCTTGTTCCTGTGTTTCATGAAGCTTGCTGAGAAATTCTTACAGGAAAAGAATATGGATCTCCTGCTCTTCTGAAAAGAAGATTTCTCTGGCTTATGCGAACAGTATTTCCCCACAATCCTCCTTCCTGAGCAATGTGGTAAGGGCTTATGTTTCAGCAAAGCACACTTTATCCAACATATGATGCCATCATCTCACTGGCTGTGAAAAGCCAACAGAGCTGGCTTGATGTAGAGCACAACAGATGGAGCACAGACTGCTGCCTACAGTTACCAGGACTGTGGTCTGGCTTTGTTCTGACTGAATGCCAAAATAGAGTCCTCAGCTTAAGAATCAATCTATAAATTGCTGAGATCTATGAGTAAAGAGTTCTGTAGAAATGCCTCTAGATTAATAATAGTGTTATTTTAATTCAATTGCCATTAGCTACCATCTGTTTACATAATTCACCTGCACCACAATGCTACTCTAGTGAGACACTCTGCTTGTCAGTATTGCTGAAGAGCTGTCCCTTCTGTCCAATCTAAAATATCAAAAGACCAAAGTGACAAAGCATCAGAAAAAAAAAATTGTCTAATGAGGCAAAGGTGTCTTTCTGTAAACTGTAGTACTATTATGCATGAAAGTTTAAATTGCATTTTGTAATGGCAGAGAAAAGAATGCAATTCTAAAATTTAATTCTCAATATTTACCTCATCCCACAGCATCTGGAATTTTTGAGTAGAAGAAGAGCAGAAGGGAGTCACACAAACTGATTTAATGGTTGAACTATGATTTAATGGTTTTCAAAGTTTGTTTTACTTAGGTTAAAAACTTAATGAGGTAAAACATGAGTCAGAGTGAAACTAGTTAGGAATTCTTTCTATTGACTTCAATGGACTTTAAATCACACACAAAGAAAAAACCCATTGCCAGTCCTACTTGATAAACAAGTAGAAAAAAATAGTAGTACAGCATGATACAGAAGCAGGGTAGAAATTCTGGTCCTTGATCAGCAAAAGCATAAACCCTCCCAGCCTTTTGCGTCTGACTTTCTCTGTGCTCCAGGATACACGTGGTGCATTTCACTGTGGAGCCTAGTCCTTCCCGCACTTAACAGAACTTAGTTAGAAGTGAGTGGAGGGAAGTGGTCTGAAGTGTCAGAAGTTCAGGTGAGAAAGAGGCAGACTGAGTGCTCCAGACAACCAGTAGATTGAGGAGCTTTCTGCCTTCAGCTCTGAGCAAGGCAAAGAGAAACACATCTGGAAGCTCTATTAACATGAGGATTTGTCTGTATGGTCTTAGGGCATTTAAACCAGAACATGAATACTGAAGAATATTTGGTTATAGCACAAAGATTTTCTTGGGCTAGAAAGCCTCCCTATCCCCTTTCCTCAACCTCCTCTGCATATACAGTTCTGGGGATAAAAGGATATTGGTACAGAGCTTTTTAGAATAGCTACTTGGTAACACCTATTTCAGAAAATACCTAAATTTAGAAAAACCATAAGGACATCTCCCTGTGAGGCCTGACTCTCTGAGGTGGCAATGTTCCTTAACTGCTCAGCATGTCAAAAGGAGGCTGTTCATATGCGTCTGCATTGTTCAGTCTCTGGTTAATGTACCATCAAGACACAGTAAAAACCTATAATTCCTGAGAGGCTGAAAGAACAGAAGCTTCCTGTGGTCCTGTATTAACACTTCAGAGGAAAAAGCTGCAGGTGGATGTTCACTCATTGCAGATTCACCTTCTTTAGCATGTGCCTGTATCAGTTACTCTATATACCTCTGCTGCCTGGAGATTTCCTGCTTTTAGACTTGACCTTGGAAGGTACTTTGTTCATTGTTTTGCTTGGAAGAAAGGTCTTAAAAGGAAGCAGATGCTAATGTCAGCAAGCTTATATTGTAGGCATTCATTCACTAGCAGACATGGTTTTGTGCTTTTAATAAAACTTTCAAAAGATCATACTGGTGTTTATTATGCATTGTTGTGATCAGTTTCATACTAGAAATAGCAACAAGAAGGATATAGCAGAAAAACAGGAAAAAAAAATCATTAAATTATCTGTTAATCATCGTGACTGTAGCTACAATGGAACTAGTGTCCACTAGGCTAACATAACCATGTGTATTCAGCAGATGCAGTACAAGTGGAAGTGTGTAACAGATAATTAAAAGCCAGGAATTGCTGGGGTAGCGCTGCACATTGCTGCACAGTGCCCGGGAGCCTTAAATCTTTCTAATGCTAAGGGCTTTCCATTGCATTACCCAACCCATATTTATTACAAGATCAGAAACCTAACTTTTGAGCCATTAACCATGATGTGCATAGTACGTGTTGACATTATTGCAGAGAAATGAATTTGGCACGTGATATGCAAAGCATGGTAAAAAGGATTCTGAAATTATCACTGTTTTGTTAATTTTAAGAGGTTAAGGTTCACTAAGATATCTGTTGACGTCCCACGAAATGTTTTGTCATCCATTTACCTGCCTGGCAGAACCTAATCTACTAGAGATGTATTATATATTTAGGAAACAAGATCTGTCATTACCAGTTTTCTTCTGTTCAATCCAATTCAACACCCTATGAAAAAGGATGATACTGTACATTTAACTAACCAAGTTATTCTGCCCCTGACATTAACACTAGAGATACTTTCTTCCTCCCAGATTATTTATTCAAGCTCTAAAAACATTAAGTAGCTTTAAGGACCTGTAGAATGAAAAATTAATCCACTGAATATTTTATTCTCTTTTGATGCAAAATTGGTTGAAATTGATGGGTATATTTCCAGTACTTTTAACAGCATTGGATAATGTCCTTAAACATGGGAAAAAGTGCCAAAATCTTAAATAAGAACCATTTTGAAACAAGAATTTGAAGTAGACAGGGTTAGTACTTAGTCTGAACAGCCTCAAGTTGTTCAAGAGTTTAGACATGGAATGTCACATTCTTCCCTGCAGTGCCAGCAACTTCCCCCATCAACTCAGATCTCACAAAAAATAATATGTCATTTAGGCATGTATTTTAAAGCAAGATGGTTTTGTTTGGAAAAGTTCCCAAATTCATAAAACAATTTTTTTAAAAAGTAACCAGAGAAAAATAGTAGTTATGCTAGGAAAGGACACCTAGAATCAAGTCCAGTCTCATGATAATTCATACAACTATATCTTGTATTCCTACTTCTTTAGTCATCTTTATTGTACTACAATGAGTTTTCTGGACTTAGCTTGATCACTAATTATAAATGGGTCCAGTGCAGTTAAGAATATGACTCCTATTTAAAAGTATTTATGAATGAGATGGGGACTGGGTTTCTATATGCTTTTACATGAGTGGTAAGTTTGTGATATAGGCTCAATTAAAATTGTGCACGCAAACTCTTGTAGGCTAGAGTGCACTGTGTAACAGGACTGAAAGGCAGAGTTCACAGAGAACTTCTGATAACATGGGAGCAGGATGAGAGAGAACACTGAAATTTTACACGTATACTGCAACTGAGTCCAATAATCAGGAAACAATTGTCCAAGTTTCTCCAAATAAGATGGGTGACAGACATAGAAAGGGAAGCAATCATGATTTGCCATTTATTATAAAATCTTGCTTTCAGCTTGGTAATCAAGGAAAAAAGATAGCAACAGATATTTTATTGTAGGGTTTTTCAATAGCATCAGCAGTTTCAAACAGTCTTCATCATCCTGCTCTGGCCAGAGCTCAAGAAATAAAATATCTAAGGCTCTATTTTGATGTACGGTCTATATCTGGTTTGAAGGTATATATTCAAACCTGTTGATTTGTATTAGATATGGGCTCCAAAAAATAGCATTGAGCTAATTCCAACAGATATCCAACAGTCAAAGTCCTGATGGAGACAAACCACAGTTTTGGACTCCTGAGAATTTAAGCTGTTTTGTGATACAAAATAATGATCTGGGCAGAGAAAAGAAAAGTCTTCTGGAGAATTACTAGTTGGCATAAGGGTTTTTAGATATAAATCAGTTTTTATATTATTTGCATATTTCTATTCTAAAAATGAAGAAAAATTAAAAATTTGCAAGGTTAAATTATTTTACATCACATGGAATTTAATAAATTAAATTTTAAAGTTTCCAGTAATCACCAGGCTTCTGAAGTGGTCAAGAAAGCCCCTAAAGTATTAATCTCATTTATCAGATATCTGAACTGAAGTTTAAAGAAGCCAAGTGGTATACACAAGATTTAAAATATATGGCATATCAAGAAAAGAATGCGTGTTTCCTGGATCTTTAACCAGGTTGTGGATATTCCTGCTTTGCCAACAGCTAATTCTTTTCACTCCCAATTATATGTATATACACACATACATCCATCCCAAGAACCTGATACATCAAAAAAAAAAAAGTACTGAAGACAAGTAATGCCCTATCACAGGTAATAGCGTTTGAAAGTTTTAATGTGAACAATAGCATGTGTCTGTTTTCAGATTTTTCATTAAAGTACATTGACCAATCTTGAAGAGAAAAAAGATATTTGAGGAGGTAATAACCCAGAGGTTAAAAAAATATTGATTAGAAAAAATGTTTTCTTTATAACGGTAATGTTTCTATTTTAGCAAAAAGAAGCTATTTAGTCCCCAGGAAAAAAAGAAAACAAAGTATGTTCTTACAGTGCACATTTCATTTGTTGTGAGCTTTGTTGAATAATGAGCATTCATCTTACAACGTTCTCTCACCTTACCTATCACACTAAAAGTTTTAAAATTCATCTGGAAAGTCTGTGCCATTTCATTTATTACATGGAAAAAAATTAAACATCAGGTTTTTTTTTTCAAAAAAAAATTTTTTTTTCAACCTGCCCTTTGGTATCTAATACCTTCTTAGAAGATACGAGCTGGTAAATTTATCATGGATTACCACAGACTTATTCACTTCTAATGAGACATAGTTTCTCCTGATCTTTTTCATCTACCTTCAGAAAGGAAAGATAAAAAAACCCCAGAGCTTGTTTCTGTCAGAGCTCTTTCTTTGGTGTCAGGGGAACATGCTCGGGCTTTTCCTTCTCCATCTTCCAAGTTTTCACCTTGATCTTGTAAAATATTACAAATAATCCAAACGCATATATCATTCTGCTGTTTTCTAAATTCAAACTGAATAGTCAAATAGTCAAAGATAATGATTACTTGAGAATATATTTTTCCATGTTTGAGAAATGCATTCAGAAGTACATTTCCAAATTTCAGGAGTCTGGTGGGGTACTTGCAGACTAAGGCAAATGCAAATTAAGATAGCTGAATCAAGGGCCTTCTGAGGACATCAAGGGGCTTTGGAATGAGCCGCAGATTTGCAGGACATTTCATCATAGATATCAAAATACCTCACAACAATCAGTACATTTCATGACTTCTATTTCATTGATAGGGGAAGTGAAGTACAAACAGTGAAACAATTCTCTTCCTATTTAGTGACTCTGTGGCACAACCCATGATAACAGTCAGCTCCCATTACTTTTCCATTCTGCCATGTCAATCAAATTTTCTCACAGAGATTGCCTTAGAAAATAATACTGGCTTATTACTCCAGTAATTCTGCTCCCCAAATATTGAAAGTCTGAATTAGCATGTTATGTATTGACAGAGGAGATCTGTATACTGATCCTTCAAAAGTAGTGCTAGATGTATTAGCAAACCTCCAAAATCCCAGTGTGCTGTATCTGCCACCACAACTCTCATCATGGCAGTCCACTTGCATCTTTTCCTATAACCCTTTGATCCTTCCCATCTCTTACTAATACCAGCTACTTCAAGGGTTAGACAGAATTCAAATGAGATCTTGTGTTGATTTAGAAGTCTGTTTTTTCAGCTAGAAATTGTAGCTTCTCAACTATATTCAAAAATAAGTAGTATGCTATTGTCACCACAATAATATAAATGACTAATTATAATAAGGAGCTGGATGCTTATAAAATAAATAACAAGAGTTATGAGTGCTCCTGTTCTGTTTCTTCTAAATCAGATAATCTGCTTCAAATGTCTGGACTGGACTCTCTGCATGGCATTAAATAGTTGAAGGGAAAGCCTGATACTTTGTCATAGAGGATCATTCTTAATAAATGCTGCTAAAAACATGCCATAAGCAAAGACACCTGTGATTGCCCACTAGATGAGCAACAGCAGTTAATGAAAAAATTCTATTCTCAAGTGATTCACAAACAATGAAGCAACAAAAAAGAGCCAGGTTAATTTCTAGTCTGCTTGCAAGCAGGGGAACAAAATCAGTATTTGCTTAATGAAAAAAGAATATACTTGAAGCAGGACATCAAATGTGGAAAAGCTGTCCTGTAACAAAAACATAATGCTAGGAATCAGGAGATAGATATTTTCTTCTTAAATTGCTTCAGTTTTTTCACCTGATAAATTGGAATTTGGTCGTCATGGATGGTCCATGAAGAAAAGAGATAACAGTTTACAAGCACAATGGGCATTTCCTAGCTTGTTGGTGAACGCTATGGAGAACACTGTGACCTGTCACTACCACTACTGACAGCAATCCAGACAAATATGAAACTGAGGCAAATTCTTAGCACTACACCATAAAAATCTACTTAAATGAAGTGGGAAGGTGAGGAATGGCATTCTGCTGCTGCAATGCACACTTAGCGTGTGATGAGTAGAGAGCCCTTTGATATCCAACCTGACAGCACATAAAAGTGTTATTACCCACAAAATAACTCCTTGGGAGCTAAAGTATGAGAAGAATAGAAAAAAACTCATTTCAAATTCAAAAACAATGTTTTTTTGGAAGGATATCCTATTATTGCCATGTGGCAGCTGTACTTACCACATCCATTGTTGAGAGTGATTATCTTATTAACATTATTATACTATAACCACATGGTGTAAGAATGCTGTGTAGGAACACTGTTACAAGCTATGTGGCCTATTTTTATGAAATAATCTTTTCAAACTTCTATAGGTGAATCACTTCTTTAGAAGGGACTTTAGCAGAACTGTTAAAATTCTTTAGTTTTGTTTCCATGTCAGAGGTTGGTGGATTGCACAGCATTTTTTAAATCCACAGCTTTTGGATAACATAATTCAATAGCCTGACATCTGAATTTGCTGAAATATGCTAAGACATTACCAGATAGGTCTCTGGTGCTACCCCAGAAGGCTTTGTGCTTTTGCATGCTTCTTTGGGTCTCCATCCTGGACATGAAAAATCTCTGTATAATGCAAGACACCCACCTGACAGACAGAACAACTATCTTCACATCATTTCAGGTACTTAAAATTGTAAATTCAGAAGAAGACAATGCTTCAAGACAGTCTGTAGCAACCACCTTGGGAATGGAGATTCTTTTGCTGGTGCATCTTGTAACAAAAATATAGATGGAAATGTTTTGATAATTCAATAATGACAACGACTCCATTATGACAGTTGATCTTAATGATCATGAAAAACAGTTGTATTAATGTCCCATCATAAGACAGATAGTATATAAGAATTATCTAAACTTAGACTGAATTTCTAGAAGTTAGGATACTGGATTTTCAATTTCAAATTCCAGAAATGTTGATAAAAGTATAAAATCCTAGAGTCAAGATTAGTGGTCCTACCTAATATCTCTTTTCTTTTAAGAACAGGTGTCACTTATAGACAGCAGCTCTCAATACATAGGAAGGAAGTAAAATTGCTAAAAACCAACAAAACTTAATATGAACATGGTGATTAAATTTAAGATTGCTCTTGAAACTCTTGACAAAACAATATCCTGACTGCTCTAATCATTTCGCATCAGTTTAAATTAGCTCAAATCTGAGTGCTTTCTTTGATGAGAATGCTAATTACTCAAATTACATTTATGTTTGACAATGGAATATGACTAACTCAAAAAAACTGCAAATGCTGCTTTAAAGGGATGAAATTAAGGAATAGCAGCTGAGAGGAGCATATAAATGGGAAGTGGGAAATCTTAAAAGGACTCTACAACAAGACAAAAAACCATAAAATATCCTTGAGGAAAACATGCAACAATCCATTTTAGGTTTATACATATATATATACTTTCATCTTTGTATTTTGCTTCAAAGAGAAAAAAAATCAGTGGCAGTAACTTAAATTTCGAAATTTGGAAATGAAAACCTAAGAAGCACAAGAAAAAATAGAGGGAGCACCAAAAAAAAAACCCCCAAAAACCCACAAAAAATAGGTTAATGTTAGAAGAATTAAAGACAAGGAGTATTTTAACTATTAGGAAGGAGAAGGAACCCTTTAAGTGGAATGGCCACTGAAAATGGCAGAGTTGTTCACAACAACAACATAAATATAAAAGGAGTGAATATGTTACATTAGTTTCAACTAATAGAGCCATGGTCCCACCAAACACAGGTTAACAGAGATGGTAACAAATTTGCGGTACAGCAAACAACAGCCACAAAAAATTATTTTTAGAATGTAAAACATCTTTTGTTGAACAATCAATGCACCTTTCTATTTAACCTAACAAATAGCTAGAGAAACAATTTCATGTTGGACTAAAAGTTGTTACATGGGGAACGGAAATCTTTGAATACAGAACTTTCAGAAGTTGCTGACAGATGATTCCATGGTGGACATAATGGAGGGGTTCAAAGCTGAGGTAAGAAAAACTTAAATGTGCCATAAGGATAAGAAAAACCCAGTATGTACCAAGTCCTGCATTAGACTGCAAGTGTGCTTATCAAAACTGGTAGAGAACCATAGCAGACAGCAGTTTAAAACAGGGAAAAAAATGAAAGAACTTCTTTAAGCGGAAGGCAGACAGCTTTCGGGTTTCATTGTCTCAAAAGACTTTGGAGGGACATAGTGTTAGCAAGTAAAAAAGAGACAAATTCATCAACAGCAGGTTTGTTAACAGCTATGAGAAGAAGCAGTCAGGGACGTGCCTTCTGACATCCCTAATTCCATGCCAGTAGATGCTAAGATAAAACAAGGGAGTTAAGCTCAGAGGTATGTGCTCTCCCCAGACTGCATCCTATCACCATGGTGGAAGACCAAGATAGATGAACTACTGCTCTATTTCTTTTGTGTTCTTGATTTCTTGATTTTTCTAGCAGTGAGCAGAGCTGCTCTTGAAATGACTTATCAGAAGTGCAAAGAGTTTTGTGTACTTGGAAATGTGATGTCAAGGTATGTTTTCTTTTTTGAAAAATGGTACAAAGAAGAATTAATTCAGGTAAATCTCATGGCTCATGTTAGGGAGAAGCTCAGATTAAATAACATTACTATTCCCATCTGGCTTCATAACCCGCAGATCTAAGAAATTTTCCCATAGCATAATAATAATAAATTTTCAATTTCAGACTTGGTCCTTCTCTATAAGATCCTTTTAATATTTAACTACAAGTTTTTTAGGAGGATCCCTTACTACCTCTCCCTTTATAATGGCCCATGTTTATCTTTAATAAATGGGTTTATGTTGTTTACTCTGCTTCACATTTTTTCATCTTCTTTGTGTGTTCTACTCAGGACAAGTAGGTATCTTTCAATAAAACTGCCTAAGAGTGAAGACAAAGAAAGTGAGCAAAAGAAAGACAGATGGAGAGAAAGGGTCAGAGGAAGAAAGAAAAGATTGAGGAGAATGTTATTCCTGAAGGAGTTGAAAATAATTTACTGTAATTTGAGAAAGCCTTGAAATGTCAGGGAATAAAGATCAACTGTTTTAAAGAACTTGTAATAATCTTTCTGATATTGTTGCTGTTTTCATTTTTATAAAAACAGCGGATCATTTAAACTTAATTTAAATATACTGCAGTGGTGGAACATAGTGGTGCACACTTCAATTTCTTATCTTGCCTTCTTGATGATATTGTAAATTAGATGGGGGTTATCTTTAGCACTATTTGAAGAAGGCAGTTGCAATGATGCCCATATGGTACTACGATGCTTTACATTTATAACTGATTATTTTTATAGTCATTGTTCTGATAATTATTTCAGGAAGAAATGTTGTAAATAAATTTTAGATATGGATTAAGACAAAAAAGAGTAAGCAATTGCAAAACAATATAATGCCAGCAAGTCAAACAGGTTTGTTATTAAAGTACAAAGTTCCTGAACATATTCAAGACTATAATTATGTACACTATGGTACAAATTGAAAGTGTTTTACAGAAAAAATTCTTTGATTGCAAGGAAAAAAAAGAAAAGTCTTTGTAAGTTTACTTCTACAAACAAACAGAGGAAAAATCTTTGAACTGCCATTGTACTGACAACATTATCTGTTTTATACATAAATAGTTAAATACTATTCACTTACAGACACCACCTTTTTTTTTTAACTGAAGAAGTGGTGCTGAGAGTGGTGAGAGATAATCCAATTGAACATTTTGTTGGATGAATCAATCCTACTTGAAAGCAACTGAGAGCTCTTAGAGACTGAAATACAGTAATATACCAAAAGATACTTGCTACTTGTTATGTTTCACAGTTGTCAGAGAGAAAGTGTGTTAAAGCAAGGCTGAAAAATTGAATTCTAAATGTTGGTCAAGGTTCAAGTTTCAACACTAATTCTGATTTCTGTGGCAAAAAAATCAGAAATTCCTGACAGACTTAAATTTTTAAAATTCAAACTGGCTGGTATGTCAGCATCCTGTTAGAAATGTCCTGCAGAATTCCCATCCACTGGAAGCTCTACATTAAAATAGGCACTAAGAACATTAAAGGCATTATAGTATAGCTAAAATATTTATTTAAAGATATATGAGGAGTGCTACTTTTGGTGAACCAAATTAAAACTAAGCAATAAAGTACAGTCATCTACCACATGAGATGAATCTGAGCCAAAATGCTCTACCTACACTTCCATATCCATCAGCATCATAAGCATCCATAATCTCACCAGACATCCCAAATCTCTATCTCTCATACAACTAATTTAACCCAGACTTCAGTGTTAGGCATGCTGGCAGACAGAGGGTGAGAGTAGGTTTTAAGAATAGGACAGAACATTTACTTCCCTTAGGCAGTACTATGTTTCCCACTTACGGTGAACCATGCTTAAGCTTTTTATTTCCAAAGGTTGACTGCTCTCAGCCCCAAATTCGTAGGATGCTGAGAACTTTGTGGGAGGGGCTGAAAGATTTTAAAACCTATTGATGCCATTGCTTCTAGATGACTTTCAGCTCTTCTGGAGGCTGGTGTGGAAGGGGTGGCAGAATCAGATACCAACATATTAAATTTTCCTGACACAATAAAAACCTATAATCGTGGCAGATTGAATTCATATCTCAAGTCTAAACAACAAAAGAATTAGTTTTGCACCATTCTGCGAGAAATAAGCAGCACACTATAAGTCACATTGTTTATACCACTTATTCTGTGTGCAATGAAAACAAGAACAGCTGTCCCTTGATGGCTCAGTTTGTGAAAAGTGAACAAATGTGCACAGTTAGCTGTTATAATAGCAAAGTTTACAAGACCCGCCATCCTTTCCCTTACACTCTGTTTTTCTTGGCACTTAAAAATCAGTTGCTAATGTTCTCTCCAGTTTAAAATGTGCCACAAAACACCTGTTGATAGACTGAAAGAAAGAAAAAAAAAAAAAAAAAAAAAAAAAAAAAAAAAAAAAGCGGAGGGGGAGGAAAAGAAGAAAACAAACCCTGTAGCCCAAAACCCCTATTGAGGGTTGTTTTGTTTTGGTTTTTTTTTTCCCTGAAAGTAGGGAAAAAACTTCACTGGACAAATTTCCTTTTACAAGATATACACAGTTTCAAGTAAGAAAAAATAGCTTGTGCATAACATATTAGGGAATAAATCCTGGCTCCATGGTCAGCAATGTTTTATTTTTTCATTGATCCGAATAGGACTAAGATTGAAGAAGGACTGAATGGGCCTCTAATGAGCAGCATTCTGGGTAAGCCACATAGCTGTCAGCAAACACCTCTTACAGTTTCTTATTTAAGTTCATTAAGTTTCATCTTGAAATCAGTTAAATTTCTTGCCAGCAAGATTCTTCTGAGGACCATGCATGTCTGACACATGAGAATTTACTTCTCATTTCCACCCTAATTGCACTGAAAATAGCTGATAGTGATTTAATCGCATACATTTTACTGTAACAGTTCTTCCTCTTCAGATCTCTTTTATTGCAAGACTGAAGTTGTTAAGTCCTTCTTTTTATCAGTCCTCTCCAACAGATCAGGCCCTAGAAGTGGTCCTTTGGTTCCTTCCAGTTTCAATCAAATATTTTGTAACAAAGGTGACTCCAAATCTACAATTATATCCAGGTGTGGTCTCAACAATATTTTGTACAATGGCAGCCAAAGACCTCTTTCTCTGTAGATATCCCGTGGCTTATATGGCCTGAATGATATTTACACACTTCTTCACCATGGCCCCTTTTATAGTCCATAACAAACTGTAAAAAAAGATACTTTCTTTTGTCATTTGCAAATTAAATTTATTCAGGATAGCTACTTTCATATGTCCTTGCACTGAAACTGGTAACTTTGATAGCTCTCTCTCAACCCTGTGCACCACTTTCAGTGTGATTTTAAAGGACAGTTCTAGCTCTTCTCAGTCAAAATTCTGGCAATTAGTTTCTAAAGGTATAGCAATGATATACATTATTTTCATAGCCAAGGTGATACTCTTTTGCAATTAGCTGTATGGCCTTAAAGTTTTGCATGCGGTATTATAATATTTCTCTTTTATTGCCAAGGATGATCTGCACAGCATATTTTTTAATTCATCATGGCTTTGAATCCAAGGACATATAACACTATAGCTCCACCTTAGATTTTAAATAGCTCCAAAGGTAAATGGCAAAACGGCAAAAAGTTCTGCCTATTGCTTTTGAGCTTTGATTATGTTTTTAACACATAAAGAAAGTCACTTGTGTGTAAGCAAGACATTAAAGTCTTACTTTATGCTTCTAAAATTCAAAATGCAGCAGCTGCTAGAATTGAAGACATTTAGGCTTTCTGAAATCCTTCTCCTGACACTAGTGTGGGCCATTTCAATACGGCTTAAGTAAAAAGTACAAAGAGGACAGAAGCTGCTACATGTAAAATCTAATGGGAATCTGAGGATCTAATGGCAACCGGAGCTGTGGTCGACCAGTTGCTGCTCAGATGGATGATAATAAAAGGGCCTGGTCCCGAAGCACTGGCAGTGCTGTACACAACAGTGGCAGCAGGCGGGCTGCAATGGCTCTTGGCTTTGCATACACCCGAACCCTCGCTAATCAGGGGGCAGCTCATCAAGCACTGCAGTGGCTACCTTCAGTCTCGTCACAGCTGCGGTATCATGGAGCTGGGAGATCATGCTGGAGGGCCCTGAGAGAATCGATGAATTTCAGCTTAAAAAAGCGTCTCGCAGCTAAGGGGGGCGGAGAGGCAATTTGGCTGGGGTGCGCTGTGCGTTGGGCCCAACCTTGTTGTCTGCCCTCCGTTTTGTACGGCATCCCCACCACACCTCGCGGGGCTGAGAAAGGAAAAAAGGAGGAAGGGAAGGGGGAAAAAGAAAAAAAAAAAAAAAAAGGAAACCATCCCTTCCCTCCGAGACTACATTTCCCAGAGTGCCTCCGCATCGCCGGCTTCCTGCCTCTCACATGACAGCCGCCTGGTCGCGCCATGGCGGAAGCCGGGGAGAAGGTACAGATTGTCAGTGCATTGTGGCCGCAGCGCCAAGGAGCGCGGCTTAGAGCGGGGCGGCAGAAGCGCGGGGCCGGGGCACATGGGAGCGGAGGGGCGGAGGGGCGAAGGGACAGTGGGACAGTGCCTGTGCCAGGGGGCAGAGGCCGGCAGCCAACCCTGCGGCGTGCGCGGCCGGCGAGGGCAGCCTCGGCACAGCCTGCGGGACAGCCTCGCTGCACCCGGGCGGAGGAGGGAACATAGAGGCAGCGGAAGCTGGGCCTGGCCCAGAGGGTGGGTTTAGAAGTGCGTCTGGCGCCGCTGTGGAGCTAAGATTAAAGAGCAGAAGGGTCTCTCTACCGAGGGACATGGGAGACATGACCAAGTTCATGTCAACAAGGGATTTTTTTTCTGAGACAAAACTTGAGGAGTTTGGTGCTGTTGTTCCCTTAATCGGATGTTCTAAAGCTCCCGTCTCTAGGTTGTTCTTTCCCAAGAAAAAAGAGAAAATAAAGCAAAAAGTGTAGTTCCTGGCCCTTTCAGGTACTTTCTAAATGTTTCTTTGCTGAGCCAGTATTTGGACAGCTAGCTGAGCTGTGTGATCTTTGTCAGTCTAGGATGCCTAAAAGTCAGAGAGTCTTAGAATTACTTCAAGGTAACTGGCCAAAGTTAGAGACTGTATCTAGTTTCCACCTTCTCTGCTGACAGAGTTATGTTGGGAGGGCTTGGCTTCCTTGGGGGAGACTTTTTTCCCCCAGGATTGGTGAGTTTTTGACTGTGGCCTTTGGAAGGATGAAACAAACTTGGATGTCTTTTCTCACAATACGAGAGATTAAACTAGCCTGTGTTTTGCTCTCTTTGGACTATGATAGGAAAGTTACCTTACTAATTTCAGTTTATTTCCTGTTGGTAGCATGCACACCTCTACTGAAAGGATGTGTGTGCTGGGCATGTGTTTCTGTAAAACTCAAGTTTTGTGGCTTTCACCTTCCATCAGGTTTATGTTATGGGCCTAAACATGTAGTGAATACATTTGATATTTGTAAAACCAGGGGAAGGGAAAACCCTATACCCATCATACTGGATTAATTTTTTGAGAAGTTATGTTTGATCTGTTAAGTGAGAGATCATAATGATGAGAGATTACTTCACATTTCTATGGTTTCCTCATCTATGTTCCCTTACTGCATTCTTAGGCCAGTTAAGCAACAGTGTTTGTCAGCTGGCTGAAGTGTACTGCTAATTTTCCCCTAGAGTCTGAGATTGCTAGAGACTGCTATTCCTACATGATTTTGGATTCTGGTTGTCTACAAATCCCTTTCTAGGGATTTAGTTTCCGCAGTTATAAGGCTACTAAAAAGTGGAAGTGGAGGATAATCCTCCTTGTTCATGCCTTTAGAGGGAAGGCAAAGGAACCTAACAAAACCCCAGGGCAATCATAACAACAGTTTACTGTTCCAGTTTGCCTAAGCAAATAGGAAAACCCAGGGGAAAAGGTTTTCATAGTAAGTTACAACCAAAGTGAGTTTGTAGGTAAGTATCAATTCTCAGCACCTTCAGCTAAGTTCTTGTCAGGGAACAAATACAATTTCTGTATTGCTTTCCTAAGCCAAGGCTCCCTCTGATTTTTTTAATGTTATTTTCTGCAGTGAAACATAAAGACCATGAAGTATTTACCTGTATTTGTATGCCATTTGTGAAATTTAGTATCTGCAGTTGCAATGCCTTGTGAATACAGTAGGAATACAGTGAAAAACAAGGTTCACTTTCTTTGGTAAAATTTATAAGTTTAATAAAAAGACAATTAGGAGACAGAATAAATCAAAATACGGCTGGGTGCTTGGCATTCAGCCAAATAGGACACTTTACCATCTCGGAACACTTCTTTAAAAGTGTTAAAGCCATGTTTAACAGCACATTACATAGTCATTGACCTTCATGCGTTATTCAAACATTTTTCTGCTATGTTTCAACCCCCAACCTGCCCCCATTCTTTTTCTCCTTGCGGCTCCATGCTATCCCCACACTCCTTGATAATGGAGAGGCAATAAATTATTCCTTTGGAGTTCTAGATAATGGTCTGTCGCCATTGTCTTCATCCAGATAATTTGAGAATGTGGGGAATTTCTTTACTGTTCTTCTGAGTTAGCTACAAAAGCCTTTTTTACATCACATAGTTTCTATTTTAATATTATGTTATAGCCTAAGAAATCTATATATTCATTACACCACCATTGCTAAGTTTTATGAATAGCAGAAATAAAAGAAACTGTAGTAATAGAGCAAATTTTTCCAACTTTATACATATAGCATTCATTTTAATATTTGTGAAAAGCCAACTTTATAATATGTATTTATAACAGATACCAGGGTAGGTGTCCTAAATAAAAATACATTTATATTTTCTTAGTTCACGTGGATTTATTATTGGAATCAACTTCTGGCATGCCCTAATTTTGTACCTCAATATTCTCTACGGATGCCTTTGCACAAACTTGCAGCTCAGTTAAGTGGCTCAGGTGGGTGTGAGGACCAGCTGCTGTCTCAGTAAGTGGGCTGTTAACTCCACCCTGCAGGTGTGTTGGTCTGAGGGCATGGTGTTAGATAGTGAGCTCATCCTGAAAGTAAGTTTCTGTTACTAGACAGTCAAAACGATTGGAACCATGAGGGGCAGATGTAGGTGATGTAGCTGCACTACAAAGTCTAATGTATACCAGCAAAAATGTCACTTGCTGTAATTCCTTTGTTTGAGAGATCTTTTTATTTTTCACACTATGTACAGAATTATAATATTGTAATAGTAATGTTATTAATTTTGATTTATTAAGGAGTAGAGTAGGCAGCTCTTGGTATTCAGGAGAGAAAAATCACCTTTTTTTTAAATTAGAAATCTGCTGATACTTTGCATTGGACTTCGTGTGTTGTTCTAGCTCATCCAATCAGCTGGCAATATTATGCCACAATGTTTTAGTTCTGTTCTCACTTGGTTATTGTTAAGTAGAGTTTAAGATGCACAAAGATTGTATGTAACAAAAATGTAATTTCCTGAAAAGTTACAGCAGTTTGTGGTTAGAGGCTGGGAGACTGACAAACAGTTGTGCTTGCAAAGTTGAACCTAAATTTCAAAGGATGCCAGGATTTTACTCCATCTTCCCTTGATTCCCATGTACTTCTTACTTGCAATTTCCTAACTCATGTCACAAGTATAGACTATACTGATAACCCTTCTATGGGATATGTATTTTAGAGGTGGACCTATTTGTAGTGAGAAAAATGGAGGAAAGTGATGTCAGTAATTGTGGTAACACCTTGCACAAAGCTTCCAGTAGCAGGTAGAAGTGCTGCTTTGCTTCTCTCATGTGCTGTGATGGCTATTATGGGCATCAGTGTGAGCCTTCAGTAATGAAAAGGAAGCCTTTTCTTTTGGTGTACTGGTCACAATCAGTGCAGTACATAAACAGAGACAATAAATAAATATGAGAAACAAAAAATTACACTGGTTGTCAGTGCATTAATTTTTCTTCCTTTTCCATTTTTCTCTAAGCTGTTGATAAGCGTGTAATTTTTTTTGTCTTGTTCTGGTGGAATTCTGTACTTACTAATATTACTCTTCAAAGAGACCCTTCATAAGATTTGAAATGCTGCCTTCTCTCTTGCTTGTTCTTTGTTGATATCATATTTTATTGTTAAAATGCTTATATTCACTGCTGGTGTTTTAGTTGCAATCCTTTATTGCTACTGATAAAGATAAATGTGTTAAGTAAATCTTCGCTTTGCTGACTTCTTTGAGGAGACATTGCATCAGCAGATTTTCTCAGTGGACAGACAAAAGATGAGCAGGAGTTGACTTACAAAATTTTTTTTGTAGGGTAGAAAGAATCATCTTGCTAGAGAGAGATGTTTTAAAGGTACAGTTGTTTCAAAGGCAGGAGGAAGCTGCATTTTGCATTAACATCATATGTGAAGAAGAAAGTCGTGGAATGCTGGATTTCTATGGAAAATGGTTTGAAATTATTTAAAATAAGCCTATTAACATCTGAATAGCTGAATAGCAAAGCTGACTTGTGGATAACTTGAGAATGCTGTTCTGCCATGGAAATTAAGATATGGGCAGTTTCTTTGCCAGATTTGCTACTGCTTCTGGAAGAGAGGAAGATACTGCAGGGACAGATTTTCAGATGACCCAATCACTCACTCTTTAGGGTAACTGACAACAGTGTCCCTGCTGCTCCTGAGTATCACTGCAGCACTCGAATGTGGCAAGTGCGTGCACAAATTGAGTATGAATGACAAAGATGGAAATTCTCAACTTTGAGTTGCTTCTGCTTTGTCTTTCATTTCTTAATAAGGTTTAAAAAGTACTTCTTAAAGGGAAATACTGCTCAAATATGTATATACTTAGCTATTTACCCCTTTTGTTTTTTGTGTCATTTTCAGGAAACCAGATCTAATGAGGAATCAACAGATG
This sequence comes from Hylia prasina, assembly GCA_013397195.1. Lineage (NCBI taxonomy): Eukaryota > Metazoa > Chordata > Aves > Passeriformes > Sylviidae > Hylia > Hylia prasina. Next base: position 443,320 of record VYXD01003841.1, read on the forward strand.
AATCTGAGGTAACCCTTCTTAAAATGTTTCACACTCGAATCTGTGTCAATGCAGTCAGTGCTAGATTTTTATCAATATGGGATGAAAAAAACTATTTCATTGGTTGTTTTTAGATGTTTGGCCAGTATTATGTAGCAAGAGTTATTAATCTGGGCTTAAATTATTAAAAAGAAGCTGTGAATTGCTATTAGAAGCTTCTTTATATTTACAGAAAACCCCACAATCCTCCTATTATGGTAAAATAAATTACGTTGAGCGGTAAATCCAAGTGCATTTGCTTCTGTTTTAATAAAGTGAAAATTTGTAAGTATAATTATATATGCAGTAATACTACATTCAGGTAATTACTTTGTTATTGTAATAGCTTTACAATGTAGACTGAATCATGTTCTGTAGATTCTCTTTTCTTGAGATGATGTTTTATCAAAAATTGTCTCATTTCCTGCAGAGGTCTGCCTTACACTGCTGTAGGTGATGGGAAAAGGGGGCTGGGCGTGAGGAGAGGAAGTAAGCTGCAGAGTTCAAGAGCTTGTCCCTGAACAGTAATGTACTAACTCCAAACCTGCCATAATTGAAGGAACCAAAAAGATATGAAAGAGTTAATTGACATCAGGGCGGGTCTAGGATGGCTACAGGAAGGAAGAAATAAGGGTGGCTGAGCAGCTTAAGTTGCCATGAACAAGAACAGATGACACAGAGAACACTATTAGCTTGAGTGTTTTCACTCATTATATATCTAAGTCAGAGTGGCTCCTAGACTTAAGAAACTTTAATGGATTTGCTATTACGAAGATTCTGTTTTTTTACCAAGGGACAAATTTCCATGCTTGAGATCTGGTTTAAGTACTAAGCAGTCAGAAGTCCTAATTTCTGTGACAGTGGATAGTGTAGAGACTGTAGTGGTGGATTCTGAAAAAATCTTTTTGCAGTGGAAGGTGGCTTTGTTTCTTGTGAGATTTTTTTTTTCTTTCTGCCATTGAGTGGTTGTCTTCAGTGGCACTGAACGGCAATACTGGTGAAAGGCAGGGGTTTTATGACCCTTTAACATTGCTCTGTGGAACAGCTGCCCAAGCCAGACTTTTTTTGCCCACTGTGAAATGCTTTCATTCTGAATAGTGCTTTGTGATGTGGAGGTAAACAATCATTGGGCAACCACTCAGTACTTGGTAGAATAGTAATCCTCTCAAAGCTTGACATTCACAGGATAGTGAACACAGATACTTACCTACTGAGGTGATTATTTTTTATCTTAAAGCCTATTGCAATGAACAAAATTGGCACTTTTAATGGCCTTTCAAGATTTCAGCTGTAGCAAATCAGTATTTACAGCAGAATTAATCGTAAATGGGTTGCCAGGTTGGTGGGGGCTTACTGTTTTTTACCTTAAGGAAAAATAGGCATAATGCATCTTTCACGATATTGAAAGTCCTAACATTTCCACTAGACCTATGTTAAAATTGATGCCTATTTTTAATGTTAATTTCACATGCAGAGAGAAGGGAAATTTATGTATTGAGAATGTAAATACTGGATCTAAAGGACAATTGTCATTCTAAAGTCATGCAAATGCTTTGCATTAGTCGTCTTTGAGTATTAAGTTCAGTCTTTAGTATCTTGATCATCAGTGTGTAGTTAATGGAATGAAACTGATTAGACTATTTCTAATGATTGTTCAGATAAAACCAAAATGGTAAAAGCACAAAGTGTAAATGTTCTCAGTGGTTGCTTGTATGAAGTATGGTGAGAGCTAAGATCAAACCGATGGCTTCACTCCTAGCTCTTGTGATGATAAAATTGTAATTATTTCTTTTGAATGGCCTATAGTTTGAATAATCAGGGATGTATTTTATGGTGGTAATTCTAGAATCAAAGATTCTAATTCTTGCAGCCTGTGTTTAGTTTTATCCATTAAAAATATATATTAATGGCGTGGAATTCATAGACATCTTACTGTAGTAGTAAAAATTTTTACATATACAATTACTCTTGCAATTAATTTAATTTAAATTCTTTGTATAAAATTGAATATTGTTACTAATGATTCCAGAGGGCACATGACGCACAACTTACATTATAGATATGTTTTCTAATGTGGAGGAATGCAATATTAAAAATTCCGATTTTGAATAAATTACACCCCTGTGTGACCTGGATGTATAAACAAAGTATGGATTTTTTTCTGATCTTTTTACACTTGTGTGCCATTATCTTAGCAAAGAATCAAATATACATTATTTCTGTTTCATGCAGAACTCTTTTACTATCATTCCTTCAGCATCTACTAGCAAATAAGATTGTAGTGCTATTTTGCTACCTGCTTGGTTTGTTTTGAATGACAGGCTCTTTAACAATTGCCAGGATGCTTATTTGCACAGACTTGGTGGTAGAGTTTAATAGTAGGCCTCAAATGTGGGAGTGTGCAAAAATTGACTGTCTTGAATGTTTGTCATCTAAAAGCTCGTGAATGTAAGTTTGGTTCCAGGGATGGCTCCACAGGAAATTGAATTCCTAAGGCTGCCCCGGTGTAAAAATACTTCCCAGCTATTTAAGTTAGAATGTATGAAATGCAAAGGTATCAATTAGCTGAGATGGATCAGGTGTTAAGCAGACCTTACTTTCAATATAGAGATAGTTGTAATTACTTGTGAATTTTGTAGAATTTGTAGCACTTGTAGAAATGTAATTGATCTTTCCTGGTAACTGCAGAACTGTTGACTCTTCTATCATGTTCTTATATATGATTTGGGGTCCTATAAGCTTTTTCTTTTCCTGTAGTCAGACTGCTATATACTATACCATGATGTGATGAGGAAGGTGTATATTTAATAGCTGTATATCCCTCTAACTCTTAAGGGAAAACCTCCTTGTTTTGTGAAGTAATTTTACTGCATTCTTGAAGCACAAGTATTTTCTTTTTGTGTGTTTGGCTTTAGACATTTGGGTTTGGTGTTTTTTGGTGGGTTTTTGTTTTGGGGGTTTTAAATTTTTTTTTTCTGAAGTATATTTGCAACCTTGTCTAATCATTAAATATGCAGCCGGATTTGAGGCTGGATCTGAGCTGGTTTGTTTGGCTGAAAAGTTGTGGTACAATGTGGTTTCATTGGCATATTTAATTTTATTTTGTAGCACCTGAAGCTAAATGTTTGGACTGTCATATTTGTTGAGATCTAAAAAGCAGAGAACAAAGTAATCTGACTTTTGGCTGTTTGGAAACTGTGGAGGGAAAAAAATCTCCATTAATTATGTACAGCGTAAATCTGAATTTATTTTCAAATTATTCTTCTTCCTTGCAATACGTCTGTTTCTGTAAAATCCTACTTTTCTCAGTTTAGCTGTTTTCTGTCAGACGGTTAAGTTTTGCCAGCTAATTAGCAAAGAATGAAAGGCTTAAAATTTTCTCCTTGATTCTAATTTACTACAGGGGTTCAGAGCAGATTGTTCTGATCTGGCATGTGACTTTTTTACAGGAAGCACCCTTTCAAGAACAAATGTCTCTGGAATTATAAATTAGTGCTATGTCCCAAGAAATGATCCTTGATTATGTAAGGCATGTCACTGTTTGGTTTTGGTTTTTTTTTTTCTGATGCTGCACTACAGCAGAATTTTTTTGTGTTGTAATTGTTTACTTGTTAAATCACAAAGAAAAAGCCATATGGATGCATATGTTCATATCCTGCAAAGAGGAATTAGAATAGCATTTTTTTAAAAAGGTGCATTGATATCTGTACTCCTGCTTTTTTGTTAGATACATGAATATGTTAGTCATCAGTATTGCATATGTTTTCATTCTATCACTTCTATTTTTATATGTCCCCTCTTAACTTTTTTTTGCTGTTTTGATCACTGTTACTCTGTGAAAGGGACATGTTCATTTAGTTTCTTGTTTAGTTATTTAAACACTATATTAATAAATTCCCTGAGAGTTTGTAGAGAGAAAAATATTGTAGAAATTCCTGGTTAATCCAGTGCTCCAACTATTTCTGGTGGTTTAGAAATATCCCTCTCTGATACGCTTTTACCAATAAAATTAGTAGTGGTTTTGTTCTTTAGGGTTTTGAAAACTGATCAGAGCAGGAGCACTGTTAGGAAAAAATGTAAGCCTTAAAAAAGGCAACTAAAAAGCCTTGATATTTTCTTTCTCTTTTCAGTGCGCTCCAAGTTTTAGTCTTGTAGGTTGGGTCTGGATTAGGTCAAAGCATTTAAATCATTTTAAGTAAATAAAGCATCTGGTGAAAAAGGCTCCTTGTCATACTGTGTTTACATCAAAATGTTCTCTTAACATGGGCTGTGAAGCACTGGGTTGGAAGAGGTAAGCTGTTCTGTGGATAGTAGCAGTTGAAGGGGCATCACCATTGCAAGAAAAATGGATAGTTGAAAAGTAGATGTGGCTACTGTACCTTAGTGAGAGTTGCCTTCTTTTTTTCTCCTGTCTGACCTTCTCCAAAGTACTACTTTTAATCATGTCACTTTTCCTTACTATTGAATAGTTGTACACTAGATTATTTTTAAAAATGTAAAATGGGAGAAAAATGCTCAAAAACTATATTCTGTTTCACATATCTGGGAAGTCAGAAGAGAGATTGCTTCCCTCTGCATGGCTTTAATATAAATAGGCCTTTTGGGGAGAATGGAAGGAAAAGTTACATAAATTCCAAGTACAAAGTTCTCTTTATTGATGAGGAAATGTATGATGCAAATAATTTATCAATTTGAGTCAGTAGGATGAGCATAGTAAATTATTTATTGAAGTTTAAATGGAATCTTTTCTTACATTAATTTGAAAAACAAGTTTGGAGTGACTAGTAACTAACATTATAATAAACATTATTAGAGGATTGACTTGCAGGAAAAAATGGATTATTGAGATATTCTTTTAAGATGTTCTGGTTTTGAGTGAAAATTAAATGCTTCATTTAATGAGCTATTTCTATTAACCAGAAGTGCCTGTTCTATCTGTGTATTGTGGAATACATAAAAAGTAAAAATGCTGCTGTGCTTCCTACATAAATTAAATGCAGTTCCAAAGCTACTGTTTTAGCAGAGTATCCAGATGTGGATTTTCCAAAACACTAAATGTATTTCTCTGTGTGGAATAACACTCTTGGCTGCAAAAAGAAAGTAATGGTGAAATTCAGCTCTTTCCCAGTGGTGGGCAGGTGAGCTTCAAAAACTGCTATTCCCAAAACTATACTGTCAGCTTTTCATATGCAGTAGATCGCAAGGTGGCAACCGGGTTTTCACAGTAGTTTTCACAGGGGTAACAAATTCCAAGTTTCTTACTCCGCAAAAGGACAATAAAAGTAGAAATGCATAACTTCATTGAGATTTGAACTGAGTTTGGATTTTTCTGTGCTGGAATTGGATTTGGACGTGGAAGATAAAACAGCCTATCCTGTGCTGCCTCTGTATGGTGCACTTGGTGTGGATGGACTTATCCTGTGTTTTTGAACACTGAAATAGATTTGGAAGTTTCAGGTGTTCTTTTTCATGCACAAAACTATCAGTAAAATAAATTGAGGTAGTTGAAACCAAATTGTATTATATGGACTTTTTACTACTATTTTTTTTAAACATGCCAGTTACGAGGATTGGTCATGTGCAGTATATAATCTCTGTTACTTGCGCTTCAAAACTTGGCTGGTGCCCAGCTCCTTCAAACCTGTAGGAGTAAATCTTCAATTGGTGTTGTGCAAATATACTCTAATATTCTGTATGTCACAACAGTTTTGCAAAGAAATAAAATGCTGTGTCTTTCATCTGTGTGTCATTTCATACTGTAAATGCAGCCTATTTTGAGACATATTCACAGGCAGCCATATCATCTTAATTCCATGCTCCTGGTATATATCTGCATTTTCCCAGGGTATTAAATAAATCCCTGTGGAAATGCATGGGAAGAACAGAAAGCTTCTGTGTGAAATGTTGCCATCCTAATCCATATTTACCAATTTTACAGCTAGGTACTGGAAAAGCGTTAGTGATGTGCCTTATGAACAGTTGTAAAGAAATGAGATCAGAGGTTATGCATGTTTTTCACTGAACTAATGTTACTGTATTTTCACCATAAAATTAGGGGAAGATATTTTTAGCAGCATAAGTCACAAACATGCTGTCATAGTTTAGAAATTTCAGTGTTTGTGCCTTTTGTTTTGTGTACTGATAGTTGAAGAACTGAAATGAATTCTTATGCAAGTTGGAAACTTTAATGGGTTTCTAGCTTTTATTCACTATTGCTCTACCTGCTTTTGAACCAGTGACTTCAAGATTAAATGCTCTTTGCTAGTCTCATTCTTAAACCAGGGGGGAGTTTTTGCGTTGTTGAAATTTTCTTTTAGGGACAACTTTTTTTTGGGAAAGTAATGGAGGAAAAGATGTTTATGTTCTCTCAGTGAGCTTCTGAAGGGTCTGGTAAAGTGCTCAGGACTTAAATTCAGCACAGTAAATAAAACAACAACTGGCAATAAAATTGTATTCCAGTTTTGGTACTATCAAGCAGCCTGGTTAAAGGCCTTAGTCTGAGTTTTTCTTGGTATTCCCTTAGTGTTAGAGATTTGATTGCACTGAGAAAAATTGAGTTAGAATCCTGATTCTGAAAATAGCCTAGGTAGTCTCTTAATCACTGAGGTAGGAGCAGAAGTCTGGAAGCCATATCCCAGGAATGGAGAAATAGTAATGATGAAGCTGCACTTCATAATACATCCTATTACGATAATTCTCCTTGTTTGCTCTGTGGCATTTGATTCTTCAGCAGAAGTGGATATACCATCCAACATTCTGGGGGATGGACTGCTTTCTTCTGCTTGCTTCTGGTTTTGTTTTCTTCTGAAGGAAGGCCAGGTAAGACCTAGAAATGGCCTTCATGGAAGGTGTGTTTGCATTACTTTAGAACACAGAAGTCTTTTTAAAAAACAAATATGGGGACATCTACTTGAGGAGCTTTAGTAAATGAGTTTGAGGTGTGTGATGGGTTGATGCTGGCCAAACACCAGTGCACCTACAAAAATCATTTATTCATTTTCTTCAGCTGTAGTTAAGCAGAGGAGGGGAAAAGAAAACTCAGGGAGGTGAGATAAGGGTTGGTGGAAATACTTTAAGGGCAAAACAGGCTCAAAACTTTAAAAGATATAAAGGAAAAAAATGATTGACAGAATTAAAAGAGGATAATGAGAACTAAAATAAACTTTTAGAAGATCTTTCCCCCAATGCACTTTATGAATTACAGGGATTCCCATGAATTACAGGGAAACAGTTTGTTGTATTATAGTCCTCACCACAGCTTGCAGAAGAATCTCAGCTCTGACACTTGAAGCACTTCCTCCTCTCTCTTCCTCTTTTTCACTGACCTTAGTGTCGCCATATTGTTCTCTCCATGTGTCTTCACTTTTTCCTTTTCTCTGACTCAGGAGAGAATTGGTATTTGTAGATTTGTTTGTTCTATCAATTGAAATAGTTTTTGTAGACCTCTGTAGCGCTGAAAAGTTGATCTTGTCCAGGCTCCGCAATCAGGGAATTGTTCACTATGCCTCTCAGTTGGTCATGTGGTCTCCACTGGCACTGTGTAAGCTGCACTGGCTGCTGGCTCCACTCCATGCCTTTTCTTCATGCAGGACACTGAAAAAGAAATGCTGCTGCTGCCGCTTTTGTCTTCCTGTGTGCAGCATAGCTGGTTAAAAGCAGCTAAGTACATAAAGTCCATTATGAGCCATGCCAAGAGAGCTGCAGCCACGCCGGGGTCCAGAGGCCCCCTCCACGAAAGAGGCCCCACCTGGCCCCCTACTCCTCTGTAGAGAGCAAGGAGCAAGAAAACTTCCCCCAGTTTTTTTGTTATTTAAATGTGTTATCATAGAGGTGCTTCCAGGTTTTCTAATTGGCTTGCGAGTGTGCCAGTTTTCTAAGCTAGGCAGTGATTGGTTTTGCCAGGCATGGAGGGAGCAGCTAGCAGCTCCCCACAGAGAATCACTTCCATCTTCACCAAAAATCAATTATAGCAAATCCAGCACAAGATGCTATCTTTTTAAGGACCTAATTAGATTCTAAATTATACTTTATGTGTTTTCTGATAGTACAGAATAACAATCTTTTAGAGGTTTTGCAACAATGAAAATTTTAAAAAATAAATATTTGTTGTGAATTTCCAGCTCTTTTTTCATAACTAATGATTATTTAAATTATTTCAAAATTATAACGTGGGTTCTAGTTGGTGTGAGAAGAAACAGGACTTAGGCTAGGGGTTTTTTTCTGACTTCCATGTCAGAATGGCAGGCAATAGGTTGTCTTGAGTGCAGTTTCTTTTAAAAGTGGTAGCATCAGAGACAAAGACCAAAGAAGCCTGTCATTACAATAAAAGAAATTTGAGTAAATAACTGCCTCCTTTACAATGCTAGTGTTATGTCCTCATTGCCCATGTGATAGTTCAGTGTGTATAGTGGTGAGCATAGCTGCCTACCAGGCAGTTGACCGGGGTTCGTTCCCTGGCCAACGCACCAATTAGTGTGATGGTTTAGTGTTTGCTACTGTCTTGGTTTGAAAGACAGGTTATCTGCTAAGGAGGGGCAAGACCTCCTTAGGAAATGTAGAATTCAAGCCCCCTCCCTCCAAATTATTGTAATTTAGGAAATTAAAGGGGCTTTCAGGCAGAGTTATGGGGTAGGGACAACAGTTCTTTACTAGTATTTATAGCAATGCCAACAAACCACAACAACTACAGCACTGATAATGAAACAGAACAGGAAAAACCTCGAGGGAGTTTGTTTCACAAAACCCGAAGCAGTCTGATCTCTCCAGAGCACCAAGCTGGAACGGTGGAGAAATCCCGGGCTGGTGGGTGAGACCAGAAGCTCCGTCGGTGGCAGCTGGAAGGGCGGGGATGTCCCGGCAGGGCAGGGCAGTGCCAGAGAGAACGGCGGCGGAGGGGCAGGGCCGGCCCGGCTCCAGCAGGGCAGGAGGAGGCAGCTCAGAGTTCCGGGGCACACGAGCAGATGATGGTAGATTTTCTCAGGACCGGACCTGGGGCAGCAGCGGGGTCCTCCCGCAGCAAGCAGCAGCCTCACTGTCCTCCTTCGATGCGGAGAGCCAAGAAGGAAGCTGCCCTCACCCTGGTCCTTTTTACCTGCCCCATAACTCAGTTGGGCTATTTCTTTGTTTCCTTAAGCACCCATAAGCACCCAATACTTAGTCTCCTAGCAACTATATGGGGAAAAATTCTCTAAGTAAAAGGAACTAACTTAACCCCCAACAGCTACTTTTAGATATGACTAGGAGGACTCAAAAAGCAAAACAGGCTTACTTTAAAATTACAAAATGTTTATTCACACACATTAAGAAGAAAATAAGAAAAAAAACCGCAACAAACTGAAACATTCAAAACATCCTTCCCTCCCCCCACAAGTATTCACTTTCCTACACACAACATAAAAAGACAAAACCTGTAATTTCACTAAGTTTTACCATTTAAAAAATAATCTTTCATCAGTTCTTTTAGGAAAGAGTCTCTCTGAGTCCCATGGAGACATGGTCATACGAGGAACAGTCGTCTGGTGGCTTCCATGCCATGCATCTGCAGTAGCCTGAAAGGAACTTCTGCAAACTGTGAAATCCTACCCATTACCAGCTTTCCCAACACTGCATATGGGCCATAATCTGCTTATTAAGGGTACTGTTTAAGGATGCCTCCTCTAGTATAAAACAAAGATTCTCTTCTTCTGTTTCCGAAATCAGCTTCATCTCAAAAAAACCCTAAAAAAATCTCCTTTTCCTTTAGTGACTTATGAAAGCTTCATATCACTTTTAACTAGCACTTTACATTTCCCTCAAACAGCATTTATATGTTACAGGAAAAAAAAAATAGTCCATTCTCTATAGTTTACTAGAAATGTCCAGCCTAATTAGGCCACTCCTTTTCCTTTGCCCCAAATAGTCTTTTCATTCTCTCTTCACTGACTTCACTTTCATGCTGTGTCTCCTTATAATTCAATCATCTTTGTCCTCACTCCGGGAAGGGCCAGTGCGTTGAAAGTTCATCTGCTGGCAGGAAACAGTTAAAGATGGCAACTGCAAATGTCTCAAAGCTATGCAGTGGGGAGGCTGGTGGATGCCTTCTTTTCCACCCCTTGATCTCATGGCTGGGCTGTTCAGAGCTGCTCCCTGAGGCCTGAGGAAGGAGTGGGTGGGGAACATCCCCCCTAGACCTGGCTGCAGCGACATGGGCAGTTGCCAGGACTTTTCCTCCCTTCCCTTGCTGCTGGCTATTATGGGCCCATTCTGACCAGAATTGGTCATGATCTTCATATAAATTTTTCCATGTGATGCTGAGGAAAATTATGACTCTGCTGGTATGCACATGCAATGCAATTAATAGTGGGTCAGATTACTTGAAATTGAACATACTCTTAGGTGTTGCAGATGTTGGAGACATGAATGTGAGAAGAACACACTGAGTTCATGCAGCAACAACCGAAGGTTATTGTTGAGACTCCCCTTTTATAGGGGCTTCAAATTTCCCATGTTTACATAATGCGATTGACTGAGGTTGTAGCACTGCCCAGCTGACTGGCCAGTGCATTCATGATTCAATGGGATTGGTTGGGGTCCCCTGTTTGAATTTGAATCCACCCTACCATTATCATACTTGAAGACATATTTATTGCCAGTCTCTAATGAGCCAGGCTGGTCAAGTTGGTGTCTGTTACGGCTAATTTTATCTGTGCAGCTACAGGCCTGCTGTAGCTGTTACACTTAGGGTAGGAGGAAGTGGACAAATGTCCAGAAATATTTCTGAGTTCTTTCTTATATCAAATAGATAATACACCAATTTAATGTGTAGGGTTCAAAACTTCTACACCTCATCTTTAAAGTACAAGTGAGATTCTGATGTTTGCAGTTGTAAGGCAGTAGTAGGATTTATAAAGGCTGACTGTTTTGTTGCTGTGAAATGGGAATATAACAAGGAAGAGGGGGAGAAGGCAAATTCACCTCATCACAGGTATAACCCAGTTGTTACTGTACTTGAAGTTGTGAGCAGGGTAAGCCATTTAGTAGGAAAAGATTAGGAGTTTTTCTTCATGTTGTCAAAAAACAAACCTAGTCATTGGTTTTACCACATAGTACAGGGACTTAACATTGTCTGGGATGGAAGTCAAAGGGATTTCCCAATTGTGTTGAGACATGATGATGTTAGTTCCTTCAATTCATCAACAGATTTTAGCAATTTGTTACAGCTTGCTGCTTAATATTTTATTCTTCTGTTAACCTTCCCGCATGCGTTGTCATCTCTTGCTCCCATATGATATTTTCTCTTGCAGTAGGTTTTTTTGCTAGATATTTTTATTCATTTGCCATATTCCCTTGTATTGCAAATGAGTAGTGTGTTCATTTGCATATATCAGTCCTGAATTAGTAAATAAAATTCCTTTTTCCTTCCACATATTATAAGAGTATTTGAAGTTTAAGATATGGAAAGAGGTCATGGAAATACAGGATGGTAATTGTCTGCATTGCCGAATCCATTTACTCAGTGGTCAGTCTTGATCTGTGTCCTCTGAATGTCTCTGAGCTGGTGTGGGTGTGCTGCTGGGATGAGAGCTGTGGTCTGCCTTTTCCAAGAACCATCTGTAGGATATTTGGTGAGCTGTTCATACTGAATTCTGATGTCCTGTGAACAGCCTGTTTCATGTCAGGCTATAAGCAGTCATTAAAAACTATGTATAGGAGAGCTATGCCATGAGGATTGCCTGATTGGAAGTGAGCTTCCAGCTGAGGTCGTTTTGAAGAGGAAGAAGATGGCAGGCACACTGCAAAGTGTTGAAACTGGACTTGTAGTCTAGGCTGAGAGGGCTTGATAAAGTGTTTGAGGGAAGTTAGGATATTAAAAAAGGTCCATCTGAGGGTTACTAGGGGATGGAGCAAAGGAGATTTGTAAGGGGGGTGGGGCTTGGGGAAGACTTGTGAGCCTGTAAGACTGCAGTCCTAAAAGTAGAGGCTAATTGTTAGAGTGGGAGCCAGCCCCTTTATTTGTTTTGGATAATTGGGTTGTAGGTGGGTTTGACTGGTACTTTGAAGGCAGTCCTTCAATCCTTTAACCTTCATAATATTGTGGTGGGGCAGAGTCACTGTTTTCCTTTTGCATTTGCGTCCCAAAACTGAGAGTAACCCTGTCAGCAGACTTAGTCCTGCAGAGCTATAGTAGAGAGTTGCCCTGTCTGCATCTTGCCGCGCTGTGCAAATCAGCAAAGTTGAAGAATTTGCTCATTGTTGTAGCTGAGCAAGGGTGTCTAAACTGAAGCATTATTTCCAGGGTGAGGAAATTGTATGGCTTGCCAAGCTTAATTACTCCCAATGTACAGATAAAAGAAAAGTATGGTAAGTCTCAGTGTTTTAGCATACAGCTATTAGAAAATGTTTTGGTGTGAAATATGGTAAAGAAGGAAGTGAGAAGTTATGCACATGGATGTTTGTGGGATGATACTGAAAATATAGAGGCTTCTGTCTGATTATCTGGATTACCAGATTGTCTGAGTCACATTTAGCCTAAATATAATGTGGGTAGAGAAAACTAGAGATGACAGATCAGAGAACCTGCTTGTCTGAGGGACTTGGTGTTAGATATTTTCCCTGTAGATTTTGAGGAATGGGGTTCAGCAAGTGTAAAATCAAGTTCATTTGTAAATCAGTATCTCTTTACTTTGCATGAATAGTTGGGTCCTAATAAAAGTCTGAGAGCTGAACTGGAAAGGATAAAGGATAATTATGAAAATAGTCATAATTTCTTTATTGGGCCAAAAGAGGCATTATATACCATTTGGTACAGTTGCCGGGTAGTACTTTTTTTGTCATGGAACTCTTGTGGCAGTTAAGTTTGTAAGGTGCTTGTTGAGCTCCCTTGTCCAAAATAAGGTTTGTACATCTGTCCTGGGTACAATTTTGCCCTTCCAAGCAAGTCCAATGATAAAAAGGGCTTGCCGGTAGCTGGGGGGTCAGATGGTGGGGTAAAACCCCAGTGATGATGTGCCTTTCATAACAGTCTGGCTAGAAGACATCCATTCCACTTCTCAGCTGCACACCAGCCACTCGGCTTAAGTACGCTTTGCTCCCATGTCAAATAGGGGATTTATAGATAAAAGATCATTTTCAGCCAGGCTCACAGGCCCTCAAAACTAAAGCTGAGACAATCAGTCAATGCTCTGATTAAGACATTATTTCTATTAAAAAAATTAAGAGTTGGAGATAGTTATACCTTGGATCAAGTCAAGATGTCAAAACCAAGACAGATGATAAAGGATGTTGGCAACTGAGTTCTGATGGGTATTTTGTTGCACTTTGTGCTTCTGCACATATACAAGAGAAATAAGTAACTATCCCTGGAGACTTCATTTTTGGGCTTGAGGTCTTTTTTGTTGGTTTCCTTTTATATTTGTCATTGAATTTCTATAAGAAGTAAGAGCACTAAGGATGCATTTATTCATTTTTGCATAACTGAAAATGTTCTGTGAACTTTTATTTTAATTCAAAAATAATTTGCGTTGGTTTCTTTGGTTCTACTGGAGATTTTCGTATAGTGTGTAAACTAGTAATTCTGGAGCTCTAACTAGTTGGTTTAATTTTTTTATTCCATGTGATAGTGATGACTATTTAAATAAATAAAATTGCTGATTTCATACTAGGGTTTCTAAAGGTCTGACCTGTATTAAATGTCAAGAAAAGTTACTCTCATAAATTGCCAAGTATTCTCACTTTTTTGCAGTAAGATTGGGGTTGTATTTTTGCAGCAGAATGGGGTTTTTTCGTTCAGTTTTGGTTTTGTTTTTTTTTTTTTTTTTTAAATGAGATTTTATAATGTGTCCTAAACACTAGGTATTCAGACACACAGAGGCAGAACACTTTGAATGACCCAGTAAACTAGGGGGTGTTGTGATATAGAAATGGTACTCCATACTTTAGTGCTCCCATGAGACTCTACAAACTGCTTGCTTGCTTGCTTGCTCCTCTCCTCCCCTTCCCTTGCAGTGGGCTGGAGGGGAGGAGGCACAAAAGGGAAAGATGATGATGGGTTGAGATAAGAACAATTTACTGGAAACAGCAATGAGATAAGAAAATGAACAGTAACAGTGACAGTTCTAATAACTTACATGTACAAAAGAGAAAGTGCGATTCACATGCAAAAATACTCACCCATACTCACCCGCTACTCTGGCTTGGAACCAGCATTACCCAACTTGTCCTTTGCTCAACCAGTAGGAACCCCTTCTCCTCAAAAGGGTCCCCTTCCCTCCCCACGCCTGGCAATGACATGAGGTGGTGGAGGATAGCCTCTGTGTCCTAGCCATGCCTCCCCTGGCTACTGCAAAAATTAACCCTGTCCTGGCCAGGAGGAAATGAGGTAATTCAACATTTTTCTTATAATCTCTGAAATCAATGTAAACTTGAAAGAAAGCTTGTTAAAAAAAAAAAACAAACTATAAGGTTTTTGTCTTTTTTTTTTTTGAGACATAGCCTTTTAAGAAGGCTGAGGGTGCTAGAGCCTTGTTGGAGTAGGCTGTGAGTGTGTCTTTTTTGAAATTGCTTCAGTGGTGGACCTCAGCTATCTTTGTATTGGAGTTTAAGTGCTTTGCAGGATCAAAACTTGCAGGCATAAACAAGGCTGGAATGGACACCTAGAGTAGCTGGAATTCTGGCTGGGACTGGACAGAAGATGTGCAGCAAAGGGGATGGACACATACCTTATAATGTATGCAATGCTTATTTCCATAAAGGCGTTGAAAAACTTTGAGGGCAAATTGTGTCGTAAGGATGACACTTTGCTGTTAGTGCCTGTAATGTAATTAGAGTATCTGTAATCAATAGAGCATGTAGTTCATGTGACAGACTGTCCTGTGGGCAGATCCTCTGCTACAGGAGCAAATGTGGGCTAATGGAATAACTCTGGGAACTGCCCACAGGTTCCTTCTGGAAATCTTCTTCACAAGGATTGATTTCAGATTTTTTTTCTTTTTTCCTACTCATGATTCTAGCATAGTAGTTCCTGTAGGCAAAGCTAGGAAAGACGGGGCAGAATGTCTGAAGAAGGTTGTGAACCTGGGTTCAGAAAGACTGGTGAGCATCCCTTGCAGTGGCACTGGCCTGTTGAGAGCTTGTTGCACATTTGCGGCTCTTGTTAGTTTTGTAAATCCGTCAGAAGAAGAGTTGATATTGAGTAGGTGCTGGGTGAATGAAAAGGAATTTGTTTTCAGTTCAGGAGTGTTCAGCAATGACAACTGGAAGAGCTCTAAGTAGGAGGGGGTTTGTATTAGTCTTAGGGGCTAATTAAATTATTTCATTCAGTTGGAAATGTGCCTTCAATGGGAAATGTTTATGGATACCTGTTCTTTACAGCATATTTTAGCAATATGACTGCTAGCTTTATCTTTAACAGGCAAGTAGAAAATCAAATGGAGTAGGAGTTTCAAGTTAGCATTCCTGTCGTTGAAAAATGGTCATTATTTATTTTACAACATGGCAAAGGTACCTTCCTTCTGACAGCTGTGTGGGTCTCCTTCCCTTTCAGAATTTAAGGCTGTCACGTGTGTTGTGCTTTACACATTTTTGTGCAGTAAATGCTTCTTTTTCTCTTAAAACATTTGCCAAGAATCTCAAAATTCAGTATTGTTGTTTCAGATAATTTTGGGCATTAAATATTGAAGTAGCATTAAGTGGTGGTACAAAAAGCAGTGTTAAAAAATTTATTTTCAAATCCTCTAGGAGGGTTTAATTTAAAGTGTCATACACTTAGTAAAAATCCATGTAAGTGCAGCAATTGATTTTTTTATTATTATTTTGTCCCTTAAAAAAGGAAAGCTGTGAGTTCTCTTGTATGGTATAAATGTCACTTCGTTTATATCTTAGCTTTGCTGCAAGTCAGGACTTGTACTATTCCTCTAGGTTGTCATAGAAACGCAGCTAACTGACATCTCAACTCAGGCTGCTCATGGTTGTATTTGTGCGTTTTCAAGATTATTAAAATTTAACAAAAATTATTGATTTGCTTTTATTAACAGTGGCTTGTGTTTACTTTAGAAGTTCAAACTGCATAAAAGCTTTTCCTGATAGAAAAATACCTTTAAAATTATTAAACCCTGGTACTCTAAATAAGAGATCATCAAGTGCATTTAATATATCAGTCTGAAGGAGTAGAGAAATCTTGCAAATCACCTTTTTATTTCATTTTGTTTACAGTAAAGTGCCCCAATCTCATTTCAATTCACCTTTTAGCTTGACTTTTATTTAACATAGAAGATATCTGTCAAGAAAGCGTGAAATAGGTATATCATCATGCCTAATATTTGGGAGTTTTCATTTTATTTACTTACTTTGAAGCCTGGCAGAATGCTTCGGTGCACTGACTTTTGAAAGTATATATTTTTTGTATATGTGTGTGCAGAAAAAATGACTTAGTTTTCACTCATAAATAAGACAGGCAAAACTTATTTACAGTAACTTTATCTAATGGTCCATGGATGAATGATTTTATGCAAACTACTCAAGAGAGTAGAATTAACTTTTCATGTTGGTTGCACATTGGATGTCCAGGCCCCAGCAACATGTGGGATCTTATAAAAACTAGATGACTGGACTTCAGTTTTTACTTTTATGAATTTATTCAATGATTGCCCATGCATTTCAAGTGTAATCTTTGTAAGCAATGTATAAAATGCAGTAATGTATTAATTGTTATAAAATGGACACATACTTCCTTATGCCCTCCTTCCATCACATGTATGCTTTTTACTTTGACTTTACCTCCTCCCTCTACCTTGTAGCCATTTATTAACGATCTGTAGGCATGAGGAATTTGACTGATTTATATACAGACCTGTAATTTGACATTGTCATTCTGTCTAGTAACAACTTTGTTCAGTGTTAGATTTACTGAATAAAATTGTTTCTTGGTGGACATTTTGACACCTCACTTCATACTCCTACGTCATGCGCTGCTGACATCCCTGTATTAATCTCATTTGTATTCTGTCATAAAACTCTCAGATAACATTTTAAAACAGACCCCTCTTTGCAGCGTATTTCTATAAGCATGGGGCTAAATATTGGTTGTTTCCAAAGGTATATATGGCTTTTTTGTATTTTGTAGGAGATTATGTTCATGTTACCATATATGATGGTAGCACACATAGTAAATTACTTAACTTGGGAAAGACTAGCTTTAGTACTTCAAAGGCATTTTAAAGAAAATACATTTTATTAACCTGTTAACATGTCTCTCTTCCAAATTTATTTTTTGCATCGACTACAAAAAAGTATTGCAGAAATACAGTTCTGTTGTAGGCTAACACAGTGCATTTTTAGGAACTGGAAGGCAGTGATTGGTGGGAAGTTAAGGCACTCCTTTAATTAGAGGGCTGCACTGGTATATTCTGGTTTCCTAAGAATGGAAGATATGTTTCATGTGGGAAACATACTCAGTGTTGATATATTCATTACAGTCAATAGCGAGTGTAGGAGAATATTATTGCAGGTATACTGTTTCCCATTGAGGACCAAGGGATATATAAGGGTTTGTGTATGTCTGTGCATATATAAGATTAACGGAGACTTACTGAAGCCTGTGGAATCTCTGGCATTGTACTTCTGTAGACTGACTGTTACCGATAGATGCCTATGACCAAAGAGCTATTTTGCAACTGGGGTTTTCTTTTCCTAAGAGATAAACATATTTGGTCTTCTTTAAGCAATAAATTTGCTGCTTGTTTTTGGTTTTTTTAGCTTCATTCCCTTTCTCTTCACTCTTTGTCCCAGGATCTTTACTTGCATTTAAGTAGTGATTGGGTGATAATACCTAACATGCTTGAAAAGAAATAAAAGTTTTAGTATTTACCAGAAAAAGATCCTAATGTATAGAAAATAAAGGTGATTCATTGGAATATACTGTGTCCAGATCCTTTTTCCAGAAAACATATTTGTAATAATTTTTTTTTTACCATAAGCCCATTGGTGGATTTTATACAAGTAACTTATTCCTAGTGGATTGTTCTTATTTTTGTTCACAGCATTTTGCCTCTATCCTTCCTACAGAGGTACAGCATCTTGTTAAGGTCATGAAGTTTCTTGTAACATGCATGCTTCAGCTTTCAGTTCATTGTGGCTACAGTGGCACACTTTATTTTATCATCATTCGTTATCATATCCATCCTTTTTGTATTTTACTTCTAAATTGCAGATTACTAACTCTGTGTAACAAAGTACACATGCACATTTTTTCCTGCTTTTTAGATATCAAGTGCCTCTTACGGCTGAATTGACATGCTGCTGTACAGTCTCTGCACCCAGAACTTTGGAGTAAAAAGAAAAACCAGTAACAAAAAAATCACAGCCCAAACCCCTTCAGATGATTAAATTGTGAAAGTTTGGCTTTTGATTGTAATGGCTGTTGTGAAGAGATCGCAGTGATCCATCTTCGCCTGTTGCTGTGTGATAATTTTGGGATATCTTTTAATTTGTTTTTATCTAAAATAAACTTCTAAATATTTTTATTGTTTTTTCTCTCTTGCTCCCTTTTTTTTACACTCCGAAAAATTTAGGAAGATGAGAGTGAAGAAGAACCTAAGCTCAAGTATGAACGGCTTTCTAACGGAGTGACTGAAATTCTCCAGAAGGATGCAGCCAGCTGCATGACAGTACATGAAAAGGTATTATGTGACTTTGTGGCTGAGACAGCACTTCTGCTTGGTTTTATATATTTAGCTGTGCTTATAATGCATCAGTATATTTCTGCGTAGAAGTGATGCCAAATCTAGAGTTGCACTACAAGGCAAGAGTAATGTAAACAAAATTCACCATTAACCTGTATTGAACAATCCACATTTTCTCAGTGATAAAACAAGTAGTTCACATGGTTCAATTAGCAGATCTCTCAGAATAAATTCCCTTCTTATATTTATGAACTATTTTTTTCAGCGAGAAATATGTTTTCTTGAGGAAATGAGGTGAGAGTTCAAGATGCAGTGATTCGTTAGATGAGATGTTTACATAAACTACTAGAAAAATGCTCACTCAGTTTTAATTATGAACAGTATTATGAACTACAATCAGAATACAGTCCCAACTTCTACTAGAAAAATGCTCACTCAGTTTTAATTATGAACAGTATTATGAACTACAATCAGAATACAGTCACAACTTCTTTATTCACAAAGGAAACTGGTATATACTGTGCTTATTTGTACAGTCTGTGTCAGTAAAGACCCAACTTGATCATGCGAGGAGCTTAGCATATATTCACTGTGGAAGACATGTTAGTACAGTGTAGAAGAAAGTAATTACTGTATTTTTTTGTTTGCTTAGATTTTTCTTTTGGGGGATTTCATACTAATACTTCCCTGTCCCCCTTCCCTGATTCAATATGTTAAAAACAGAGAAGAACTGCACATACTAGAGATTTTGATGGACCAGAGAATCACAGGGATAAAGTAATAGACAATATAAAGAAATTTTAAGAAGAATTAATATTTTGTTCTTAAAAGGAATAAAATTCATATGCTTCTTTAGTGACTTAAACAATTGCTTTTGAATCTTAGGAGTTTTCTTCTCTTTTATAAATATTGAAAAACATTTTAGAATATTGAGGCATGCTGAAATGCATCTGAAAGTATGAGTTAATGATTTGCCAACTGTTAGTATGTAAAACACAGTAGCTATTTTCTGAATGTATAATTTTTCATAGCCAGTAATATCTCCTTAACAGTTATTGTTGAGGGACCTATCTTTATTGTTTGGCTATATTTTTAGATTGACTTGTGCTGTGTTTCTTTTTCTCAGAGGACTGTTGCTATGGCTCAAGAGACTCTTAAGATGAAGCTTGTTTTTTAACTGTGTGAATGAAAACAATAAGTCTTTTTAAAATGTTTTTGATAACTTAGAGTTACACAGATATTTGGAAAATTGACAAGCATTTCCTCTTTATGTCTGGCCTGTTTCTATTACCTTTTATTCCTGCATCTCAAGTAAATTTTGAAAGCCTAGAGTTTAACAGGACTTTTCTATAAGGATGCGCACAGATACAGCTTTTACTATGATGTCACAAAGCATAACAATACAGGAAAAATGTTGAAGTATCCCAGCACTTCCAGTTTTCCAGCAAACTAGTTACACTATTTATGAGAAGAATCAATATTGTTAGAAGCCAGGTACTGCAGCCTTTAGGAAGAGGTCTCTTCCAACAGGGAGCTTAAAAATGAAGCTGGATTACAGGTTTTGCAAGGGTACTTCTATTTCATTCTGGTTGGGGTTTTTTTCGTTATTTTTTTCCCTGAACAAATAGAAAAAGCCCTGCTAAATGCTATCATTAGAAAAATTATACAGTAATATGTAAAATATGACTCTGGCTAAAGCAGTTTAACTTTGCTGGGAATCCTGAGATCTGGCTTCTGCATTCAGACTAATTTCCCCCCAGAATTTTTTTTTTCATTTTTGCTGCTAAAGCATCATATTTTCACCAGGCTTGCTGTCTGCACTGGATGAGTAATCGTCATGGCACCTGGTGCATTCAAGCAGGCCTGTGGAGTGGAATAGTCATACCTAGTTATGTTTGCACACCTGATGTTTTATTAACCAGTATTGATTTTTTTTACCCGGGGGACTTTTTTCTTCCTGAAAAAAGGCAACCTTGCAGGAGTGAAAGGCATTGCAGGGAATGAATTTCTAATGAACCCCTTCTTTCCCTTTCTTGACTCCTTTTAATGTAGCTTCATATTTTAAGTGCCTGAACTGAAATTTCATTTTAAGCAATTCCATTTTGATAAATCCTTTTAAACCTTGACTTTCTGTAAGGTTATTTTTTAAAGATTGTGCTGCCTGACTGACACACTTAGCAGTGCCTGTAAATTTGAGCATTTCATTATAGGTTGCAATGAAGCATGCTCACATGCAGTGAAATACAGAGAATTGAGTAGCCTAGACTATTTCAGTAATGCTGAAAGTGGGAGGGTGGGGGAGGGGGCAAATAAAAAAACCTCTGTCATAAATCGAGTAGTACTGAAATTCTGGCTTTTCTGTTTAGGTGTAGTTCACATGGTTCAATTAGCAGCAGATCTCTCAGAATCAATTCTCTTCTTCTGTGTATCAAGATAAGCTTGTGATAGTATGGATTTAGGTGGAGATTTCTTCATTTTGCTACTATTTTTTAGAGTGAAACCCCTGTGATTTCCAAGGAAGGGTATTTGTCTTGGGAGTATTCTATTTAGGAACATTACTATGTGAAGGAAAGCAAACCCTAGAGTTATCTGATTGTTAAATGCACTGTCAGAGACCCTCCATAATTCAGCTGTATTTTACCAGTGTCTTACAGTTAGCCTTTTGCTGTATTTGAACACTTTGTTTTTATTTTAATAATGAAGGAGAATTAAAAATAAAGCTCAAAGGAAACATTAGGATTGAAACAAAGCTGCAGAAAGTATCTAGGAACTATTTCAGATCTCTGTTGGTTCTTGCTCTCATGCTGCATTTTTAATTTGCTGCCACAGTCCATCAGCTGGTGTGTACAGACTGGAGACGCACCATTAGTTGTCAGTGGATAAGGGTCCTCATGACTCATTCTGACAGCTAGCTTACACTATCACAGTAATATGGGCTTGAAGCCCTGTTTTATTCTTTGAGTATAGTTAAAATAACCTTTCTCTACAGAAAGTGGTGCACTTTTTTCATTTCTCCAGTGTTGCTGGGGTTCATTTAGCATTGTTGTAGTATTTCATGTGATGTCTTTGTATTTATGTAATCAATCTCTTTCTTTCACAGTTTTTGGCACTGGGAACACATTATGGCAAAGTTTATTTACTTGATGTCCAGGGGAACATCACACAGAAGTTTGATGTTGTAAGTATGACATTATTCATAACCCGTTTACAGGGATGTAAAACTGCTGTGATGTACCAGTAAGTCAGTTAACACTTTTCTTACACCTGCAATTACACTAACGTGTTCCATAACATAAGAAGCAGTGTATGGTCCTTGCAAAAAGAAGTTACGTTGGATGGTGTTGTGGTGGGAATATCTCAGTTTATATATAATAAACTTCTCCGTGAAGCAGAAGAGGAAATACATATTTATGATTGCAAGTGGCTATTAAAAATGGAAGCTTATTACTTCCATAAGGCATGAACCTGTTCATTAGGTGACTATTGTCAGTTATTAGTTTGTGCATTATCATCTCATCTAGTTGCCACAAGTAACTGAAAACTGATTAGCTTGCTGTCTCAGTTTATCAATAAGAAATATATAATGGTAATGTTTTATGTAAATGTTTTGAAGCTCGAATTATTAAGGGTTTGTATTGATTGAAGGAAGAGAAGAAGCCTTTTTTCTTATTGTGGTTCATGGTATCAGAGGAATAAAATGCTAAATTTAAAGCTCTGTTCTAGAGTATTTAATGTTCTTTTTTGTTGTGGATATTAGTTCATTAGTTTCAAATTCCCTGTCTTTCTTGGGGGAGTGGAAGAAAGAGAACTAGCGATTTTTTTTCTCCTCAGGTCATCACAAATTCTAGCAACAAAGCTCTAGAAGTGTAAGCACTAGCCATAGAAACTGTCACAAGATGTGGACATGTTTGCAAAGAGAATATACATTCTAAAGCTGACACAGCTGCATGGAAGGGGTCAAGTGTTTGTTTAGATTTTTGAAAAATCTAATTATGAATTGTGCAAGGGAGTATAAACTTAATACACAGCTTTTGAAGTAACTTTTAGATTTCATTTTAGTCAGATTGGCAATGATCTAACTGGGGTTTGATTAAAGTCAGGCTGATTATGTGCTTTACCTCTATTTTTCAGGGAGTTGTTTTGGTTTTGGGTTTTTTTAAAAGAAAAGTTTGGAAATGAAAAATTAATTACTTTTCTATACATTTGTTAAATATGTAATTAGTAAAACCAAACAATATATGGGAAAC
This sequence comes from Hylia prasina, assembly GCA_013397195.1. Taxonomy (NCBI): domain Eukaryota; kingdom Metazoa; phylum Chordata; class Aves; order Passeriformes; family Sylviidae; genus Hylia; species Hylia prasina. The sequence continues at coordinate 466,241 of VYXD01003841.1, forward strand.
TTTAAAAGCTACTAGATCTGAAACACTATTAGTATGTAAAATAAACCAGAATGAAGTAAGAGAGGATTTTTTTACCCTTCTTTTTAAATTCATTTATTGGCAAGTTCATATTAAATATACTTAGAAAATACCATTACTGGTCTCATAGTCCTCTTGATTACTGTTTTTCTTATCTAATTTCAGGAAATCATGTTCAAAAATATAAATGGGCTTGGAAATTGAAGAAATAAGAATTTTGCTTTTATAATAAATCCTTTATTTTCCATAATGACTTGCATCTGTATTTGAGCCAGATTGTAAAAAAATAAAAAGATACTAATATCAGAGGATTTGCAGCAAAATGAGGGAGAAAATTCACCAGTGTGTTGCATTATCACCAGAATGGCCAGGTTTTGAATGACAGCACTCCTGATAAAGACTGAATGCATTTATCATTTTAATTTGAGCTAAAAACAGCTGTAAGAAACACTAAAATATAAAGCTTGGCATCCCTAGAAGTTCTAACACACTGAGCTGTTGTAACACACTTTTTTGTAGTGTTTAAAAAACCTTTTAGGACTGCACTTCTTAATGTCCATCCTGGATTACAAATACTGTAGTGTCTACTGTACTTTGACCCATGAGTATTCAGAGAGGCTTCTGTGAAACTCATGTAAAAAGCTAAAAAATATTTTTGGAAGAAGTCTTGCTCTCATCCAGCTCTTTAAGTATCTGATGCTGAATCCTATGCCAAGTGACTAGTCTTTTCAGGCTTGCAGCTCCTCTTATCAACAGCAGTGGAAAGGTGTGCTTTGACACTGTTGTGAGATATTTGTGGTTTGGGAGGAATTGAGACAGGAACTGGGAGGCTTTGGCCTTTTGTGTTGCTTGGTATCTTAGTGCTTGTGCTCTTGTTATCGCTCTCTCCTCTTTGCCTAGGATTTCTGTAGCTCTTGCCAGGGTGGCTTGTCTTTGACAATGTCAGCTGCCTAAGATTAACTGGTATGCATCCTCAGTAACGTATGTTTGACAAACTGGTATTCTCTTTTATTAGGGTTCAGTGCATTGAGTGAGATGAAATGTGTCAAATGCATTGAAAATTATTACTAAAAGGCAACAAGAACAGGGAAGAAAAGCCTGCTAATTCCACTGACAAAGGATGGTGCAGGACTGATTCACAGCACATTAGTTCCAAATGTCTCCATCTTTCTTTCCTTCTTAGACTGTCTACAATTTATTAATATAATTATTGCCTGAACTGACATCCTGTGGATTAAGGACTTTTAGATATGAAGAAGGCTATACAAACATGTTTAGTTATATAACAAATCATAAAGCTTTCAAAGGGCAAGAAAACCTATCCCCATTCTGGTCTTCTAATAAACATCCAGCTTAAAGCAAAAGTCCTAAGAAGTCTTGGATGGTGCCAGTGATAGTCTGTTAGAAGGGGAAAGATTGCCTATTTTATAAGTAACTGGGATTAAAATATTTAATGCATTGGAGGTGTTCCAGTAGTGATACATGAGTCTAGAAAACAAGGTAAACAGTGTTTTAAAGCTCTTAGTACAAAGAAATTGAAGTCCTTTTAGCATGCAACATTTGTGAGCTATTTGAGACTGCTAGAGTTTCAGAAAGACACCTCCTTACAGCATCTCTTTTTACAATGTTTTTCTTTCCTTGTGTCGTGTTTCTTTCCTTGATTGTCTCATGTTTAGCACTTACTATTTAATTATGGGGTTTTTATTGGAGTGATAGTAATCCAAAATCACTGTGTCATCTCTGCTACCTTGAAAACTTGAAAGGGATTTCCTTCTGTGGTGGTATTATTGCCCTTGGGTGTATTGAAGTTACAGTACTTACCAACCTCTGTAGCAAGACCTTGCTTGAAGGTCAGTCTGTGGCCTGTTGGTTTTGCTGATAATGCAGCAGGTTGCAAAGAAAACATCAGAAGTTTCAGTTAACTTCATGTCTCTTGGCAAGAGTTTTATTCTTAACAAGAAAAAAATATTTCAACAAAGAAACAGCTGTTCTTAAGCACTAAGTGCTGCTACTAGTAATGATGCAAAACCTACTAACCGCTGTGGGAGATTATACAACATCTTCCAATGGGGAAGGTACTCAGCTTTTCATTGTATAATGGAGAAGTTGCTTTGGATGGAACTTTGCATGAGAGTTTGAGAAAAAGATGATAAAAATGTCACTTACTTGGACAGGCTACTTAAAATTCCTACTTTAATTGCATAATTTTTGCTATTAGTGTTGAACTATGTAAGAAAACTTAGGAAGGAAGGGAAGTGAAGCAACAGAATTTAAAGATCTGGGTAGCTCTGTGTTAGTATTTGCACGATGTTACTGTGTCTATTAAATGTGAAAGTGAAATCCTGTTTTGTTTACAAAACTAAGTGGATTATTTTAAGTGATATTTCCAAAAACCAAACTAAAAATTAAGGTTTTGATAGAAGCAAGTGTCTATGCAAGGGACAGGTTTCCTTCTTTGCCCTGAGACCTCCTACCCAAATCGGTGTTACATCTTTATGTCTTAAATGCTTTAATTCAACCTCTAGCTCTTTCACATGGAAAAAAAATGGATGAGAATTTCATCTTTTGGGATTTTTGTCTTAAGTCTTGAGTGTCTACCCCCAGTTGAATATCCCTTCTGCTTCTGTCTATCTGTCTTTTCATTTTAACTGCAGAGGATTTGGAAATCCAAATATTTTTACAGTAGTTGTGGGAATAACTTAGATGGCTTTTGAATCTGCCTTTTTGGTACAAAACCTTGGAAAGTATGTTTTATATGTTTATCCTGGTACTATGCTTATTAGGTTGCTTGTGCCCTGAACTGTTTCCAATGGGAACTGTGGAGCTATTGAAGATTCAGAACCATCTTTGGCAGGAATCATGGTGGGGTATCCTGCCTAGACTGGCAGAAATTGTGGTTGTTACCATTATTCCATAGATCTAGAAAAGTTTCTTGTCTAAAACAAGAGAAAAACAGCCTCTTGCATGTTTTGCACATCATCTTTGTACCATTATGTCTGACTCACCTTTGAAAGGAGTATTGCTTAAATTTTAGCTAACTAAAAAGATCAAAGGAATGTGGAGGGCATTTGTTATTAATAGAAATGTTGCTTGGAGTATGGATGAAATGTGGGAGTTCTAAGCAATTTTAGAATCGCTTATGATTAATTCTTATAGTTCAAAACTGAGGCAAGTGTGACCGTTTCATTCAATTATTCTTTCAAGCTTGTAGTTTCAATAACTGTAACTTAGTGCAGAATAATGTAAAAAGTTTAGCTGAAGGTATGAGTTCAGCTACAGAAAGTCTTGTATGGTCCAGTCATTTATTTCTTCAGTGTTGTTAGCTCATACAAGTCAAATGTGTGCTTGTACTGCAGCAAACAGTAACATGTATGCTGTAGATCTAATTCATTTCAGTTAAAGTATAAAGCCTATGTACTTTTATCAGCGGATTCTGGAATAGCAATTGTTTCTGCCTTCTCTTTTGAACTCCTGACTAGCAACTATGTTGCCCATGCACCTTTTTTGAGAAGGATTACAGCCCCATCTTTAGATGAAATGCAACCAAAAGGTCCTTCTGCAACTTCATTATCCTTCAAATGCATATTGTTTTCCTATTTTTCTTTAACATAGAAGCATAGGAAGAAGTCTCCTGTTTTGTTCTCCAGTATTAATCATTTTTATTCAGAGTGGGTATCCTGTTGTTTGTCAGTTGCATTTCATGACCAACTCTAAATGTATTACATTTAAGGTACCTTAGCAGCCCTCTCTAATGTCACAGATTTCAGTAGCAATTTGTTATGTAACCTTTTAATGAGGTAAAGGACTGTGATTGCATACTGTCGTAAGCATCTAGACATAGAAAACAGTTCACTTTCTCTTGACTTGGTAGGGTGCTATTATATTCTGCCTGTTTTTTCCAAAAATTGAAGTATTGAATATTGTAGGGGGAAGATATTTCAAAAGGGGAGAATCCTAACCATGAAGAACATTAACAACATTACTACTGTAGTATTTAATACAGCTTTGTTGATAAATGAAAAGGCAAAGTTTCCAATTTGTTGGGGTTTTTTTAACCAGACTTTGTTGCCTTTTATTTCTATGGAGGATCAAATAGAGGATCCTCCTTACTGTAATCCTGCTAAGTGAATTTACATGTGTCACTTTCAAACAGTTTTGAACAAAATTATTTGTGATATTATTAAGATACATCAAAATCATCAAAACATTTTTTTTTTCCTTCGAACTCTTTCACCATCCAGGTCTAGTAACATTTGCTGTTTGAATATGTATCACGTCTCATGACTGTTTAGAAAGTAGACCACTGTGCCAAATTGCTCTAGAGTTTTATTGGCAACAATGAAACAGCTAGTTTCAGGTAGAGCTGATTAAGTATTTTCATAGAAGACTGGTAATTCAGATGTGTATTTTCTAAAACCTAATAACACTTAAAAGCATAGGGAGGACTTGGAGAAGTTTGATTAGAAGAAGCTAGTGTATTGCTGATTTCTAGGGCTGTTTTCCTTTCAAATGGGGTATTATACCTGGATGGCATTTTTGTCCATAGGGAACACAGGCACCTATATGCATATATAGAATAATAGTAGTTTGCCTGTCAGAATTATTAAGAATTCAGGCATTAATAAAATATTATTTACGTTAGAAAATGTTTTCCTAGTTAGAAAGACTGAGTTCTGGAGGACAGTATTTTTTATACAAGTTGACATTAATGATAGAGCTACAGCCCCTTGTTTCCATTAACAAAAAAAATACAGCACTATTAAAAATAGATAATGACATAACAGGGACATAATATGATGAGCAAAACATGAAGGCAAAACATGAAGTTTTTCCTATGGGGAAGATATTATTGGTAATGAATTTAAAAATTCTAATAAAGTGTCCTTTCTGAAGGATGAGATTTATTTGTTTTAAAAGACATGTCAGTGTATATAGCACTTTTTAGCACTTGGGATGGAATACTAAACATGTACAGTCCAGATTTGACCAATGTCTGGTGTTAATACCCTCAGAGTGGCTGCTAAAAAGGTGTCTATTGTCAAGCTGGCCATCGCCAATGTGGTGGTGTTGAAGAAGTTAATTTCATTCAGTTTCCACTGACATAGAGAAATAAAAGTATAAGAAATGTCAGAAATCAGTATTTTGGTGTTGGAAGATTCACCGTTGTGATCCTAAACTGGCTACTAATTGAAATCTAGTTGTTGAAGGTCTTGGCAGTTTTATGGATAGGAGCTTTGAAATGTGAGCAGTGTAAAGATAGAGTGAATGAATCTGCTTTTTTAAACTACTTTAAATAAAGTTTATTATATGCAATCAAATTTATACTTCACTGGTATTGAAATTGAGCCTCTTTGTATGTAAATGCGTTGAGGAACTTTCACAGGATCAATTCATCTTCATATTTAGCTTCCCCTATTGTACTGTCACAATGAGGATATGGCATACCATGTACTGCTTACAATAAGTTACAGTGCACTTCATGATACACAGTTTCTACTTGTGTGACTACTCTCTATCTCCATCCATCTTTTTGGTTTGCATATGTTTTCAGGCTCCTCACAAGAATCAGACACCCAGCATTGACTGAGTATTTCTGGTGGACTTGTGAGACTTTGCCGAATGTTGATAGTTGTAAATAAAGTTCCAGAGTTGGTGTCCAAAGAGAATATGGTCCTTTCAGTAATCAGAAAATGTGTATATTATTGCATATAGCTCTGACTTATGCCAATCTGTATCAGTGTTGATAACTGAAAGTTTACATGGAGAATGACACTGTAGGTGTTGATGTTGGCTGAGCTTGAACGTTGATCACCTGGTGTAATATTTAACTATGCCAGGAATACAACTACTTACGTTGTTTTCAGCCAGGAAAGGGAATTCATTGAACGCTTATAATATTTCTGCATCTCTCTCATTCCATCAGTGGAGATCTTTTCACTGATTTCAGTAGCCACTGGGTTTGGATCATTGTCTGTAACAATGTGATTGACATGCTAAAATAATTATAAAAAGTGCTTACTGCAGCTTTTCATTGCAAGAGAAAAAAAGAGCTATGAAGAAAATCATGGCCCTGTGGAGAAACAGGGTTTCTAGGCTCCATAGGGTGATGTCCTCTATCTTGCGTTAGGTCAGAGAGTGGGATGAGCATCGTGGCTGTTCAGAAAATCTTCCTAGAGGTATGTTGGCACAAGAGTGCGTGAGCCCTGGGCAGAATAGTCAACAGCCTCTTTGCTTCTTCAAAAGTTGTTTGGTGGAAGCACCAAAAAAATAATCTCTAAAAAGAAAACCTCTCCTCACAAGAACTTGCACCATGTGACCTGCTTGGCCTTTTTCATTAGTCACGTTTCTGAAATGTGACTTGTCAAGAAATGGAGTAAGATCTCATACTTTCCATTTCAAGGATGAAATTCTACAGAATTCTGTTAAATACATTAATGACAGTCCTGGTGGTATTCTGTTAGAAACAAGCAGTGAAAGTGTCCCTTAAGTTACATCCTCAGAGTTTTAGATAGGTTTTGGGGATTGTTCTTCAAGGCCCATTTCAGTAATTCAGTAGCCTCTCTCGAAAGTTTATATTTAAAGATGAATTCTCACAAGTTCATTGTGTTTGGCAAACTATTCTGAAAAGAAAACAGTTACAGAAATTGGTGAGGTGAACCTCCCCATTGCCTGGAATAGTCTTTCTCCTAAGGGGGTGTTGGGTTTTCCAAGGAAGGCGTATCTATCACCAGCAGACTTTCCTCAGCCCTCTCCCTGTACTTCAGCCTTCCCCATGGGTTTGTGATGGGGGATATTGCTTCATATTCTCAGATGGCTTTAATACACAGCAACAAAATAGAGGAAGGCTTAGGACATAACATGGTTGAAGAGCCCTACAGTTATACAGAGAATGGCAAAGGGGACCGGGGGGTGGGGAAAGAAATGGGAGTAGTTTGCTTACTTTGGCACAGAGTTCCCAGGAGGGTATCTCCTTACACAGCAGTGTTTTAATAGAAGAGATATTTTTCTTTGGATCCATCAGGAATTATCTAACAGTTCAATTCTGCTAGGAAGTAATCTAGGCTTTCAAATATAGATTTTGTTTTGCTGATAGTTCTATCATTCCTAAACAAGCATTCTGATTATCTACTAGCTACTAGAGATTTAAGGAGATCCCTTGTTAATTTTTTTTTTTCCTTTGGATGTTGTTGTTTTTTTTTTTCTTCTTAGTCCCTGCAGTTGACAAACAAGGTTAAGGGATTCACTGATGTGGAAAATACTGAAATCACTGTAGGCTTTTTGTTCTTTCTCACTGTCTTAGACTATATACGAGAGACTTCTTGTCCTTATATTCCCTTAGTTTTAGACAAGCTTTTGAGATCTTTGTTTTTTGTAGGTAAGGTCTGCCTTCCTGCAGACAAAATAAAAGTTAGTGTTATTATTGCTCTATATCCCAGACCGTGTCACTCTCCCAAGCTTTCCCCCCCCCCTTTTCTTCTACACAACATAATATCCCATTTTTCATTTGGAGAATGACAGATTCAAGAGTGTTATTGGAAATGCAGTGGAGCAAGAATTCTCACTTACCAGAATTTCACTTCTAGTATTGTTAACTAAACCTCTTTGGTGTGGATATTAGTAAATTTTCAGCAAACTAAACTTTAGGTGGTGTGAATTCAGAGTATTCTACTTTGTTGTGGGCAGTGGTGAACATCTTTTTTCTGCAGCTCCTATTCAATTGAGACCTTTATGTTAATTGTACTTTGTTTCTCAGCTATGTGTAAATACATAAGTATGTGTGTACTTCTTTTTAAAGGTAAATTGTAGTACAGCATCAGAATTTGGGGTTTGAGTTGCTTTTGCCTGTATTGTATCAATAAAATTCTATAAATATGTGAAATACGTGTGAGTCAGTGCAACACTGCAGCATTTGGGGCAAGAAAAGTGTATGGGTTCAGTTTCTTTTTAAAGACAATTCCTCAGTACAAGAGATCTCTGGGTATGAGTGTTTTGAAGTCGAAACAGATGGGACGCACATTTAATACACTTGTGCTTAACTGTTGCTGAAGTTTTGGGATGCTTTTCAGAGCAAGGTCCTCATCCTACATAGAACAAGGTTTGTATTTTCTGAGGATCTTAACTTAGTTATGACAATAACTGAGGTGATTTTTGTTTGCAAATCAGTATTTTACACTTGGCTACTTCCACCATGGTGGAAATAATACAAATGTCCATACACAGTAGTCCATACTCCAGTAGGCTAACATATAAACCCATGGGTTGATTGATCATATTGCTGTACATCGGAGCTTTACGTTTGTTTATGTGAATGGCATGCAGATGAAACATAAATAAATGAAAAATAGACACTTTTAGGGGACAGGGTTTTTTTATTAGAATGCAACTGTGTACATACAATTTGCCTTAGTATGGAGAACAGCTACCTAATCATTTTGCAGATCCAGATTGATACTCATGTAGCAGAAAACACCCTTAGGTATTTTTCTTCTTTTGGTATATATATGTGTGTGTGTGTGTATGCACAGTGTCGCATTTCCCTGACAGAAACTGTGAGTTCTTTTAGAAACGGATGGTCAGGAAGTAAATTAATCCAAACAAGGCAGATGTATCTGAGAGTGGTTTATTGGTAAAAAAAGAGTTGCCCAAGGGAAAGAGGGCTAGAAAAGACAGAAAAGAGGGAAGGAAAATGGGAAAGGAGTGGGGGAGAGAGGAAATAGAGAGGGAGAGGAGACAGAGGAAAAGAGAGCGTTGCCGCCTGCGAGTCAGGGGGAAGTGCGGTCGGTGTCCCCGTGGATGGGCGGTGTGCACGCTGCCTGCCTGTGCACGTGGCTCTTACATGAGCCTGCGCCGCTCTTGGAGAGGCGCAGCTTCACAGGCGCGGCTCCCGCGGCGACGGCACCGGACATGCCGTGAGTAAGAGCTCCGACCGGAGGTCCAGGACCCTGGATAGGGTCGTGGCGACCAGCTTGATCGGGGCGGCAGGGTTGAATGCAAGTAGCTCAGGCAAGGATGTGGGGGCGAAGCGGCAGGGCGGCTGTCAGGTCACGGGGAGGCAGTATAGACGCGAGGGGAGCAAGAGCCAGCGGGGGCAGGAGAGCCAGAACGCAGGCTGGGGCCAGGGCAAAGGAGGGTGCGAGCTAGCCAGCACAGGCACAGCCGCGAGCAGCAGCGAGCCCCTCAGGAGGCAGAAACCAAAGCTAAAAAGTAAGTCTCAAAAGCCTCCGGCCAAAACACAAGTCCCCAAAAAGACACAAAAAGCATAAAACCCAAAAGCCCCCCAAACAAAAAGCACAGTCTCCAAAGCCCCTCACAACTTGTGGTGCAGTTATTTTTCATGCCCTCTGGCTGCTCTCAAAGTCTGCCTGCAGACAGGAGACTGTTGGCCCAGTCCAACCTTCCATGGCAGTCCACTGGGGGAGACCTTTCACCAGCCGATTGGAGAACCTCTCTGGAGAGTTCAGTGTTTCCTACTAACTCTCCCTCAGAGGTATTGTTAGGTGAAGTCCTCCTGGAGACAAGGCTTCTTCTAGTTGCCTCCTGCACATGGCACATATGCAACCCCTCCCCCATATTCCTCTGATTGAGACACATTCAGTGTTGAGACAAATCAAAGCTAAATTGGCTCCTCACACACAGATAAATAATAATGTTTAAATTAATTTAGGAAAAGTTTATGAAAATTCTTTTAAAAGAGTGTATAAAAGCACTGATTAAGGGTTTGTAGAAGTGATGGGAACCTCTTGAAATAAAATGAGTTTTGCTGTAAGTATGATTGAACACTGCATTGCTTTTCACACTCCTAAGTGTGTGTGTGGCTTGCCTGCAAACCATGGCTAAAAGGCATGAAGTCACAGAAAACTATTAAAATGTTTAGATTCCTAGCTTGTAAATATCGCATTTCTCACAGAATTGGAATGAAATCCAGTCTTATGTTTCATGTTCATCCACTTCATATCCATTGGGAAGCAGCATTTGTGAAAGAATCAATTATCCATTTGTTAGTCAGGGGAGCTTTACAAATTATACATTAGCAGATTGATTTCTCAGGTTCACCATTGGGGGACTGATTGTACAAGGTGGGTTGATGATGAGTGTCAGGGGAGAAGGAGTTGCCACAAAGAACACAATTAAAAGAAGCTTTCTGAGTGGCCATGAATTTACTCCTAATTGAAGAGCTGACTTAATCCATAGTAAGAGCATTTATTTCAAGCATTTTACATTAGGTAATTGATTATAACATGAGGTACATTTGCTGCTAGATACTTCATTTTCCTTTAAATTTAGGATTTTACAAAAGTCTGCATTTAGATCTTTATGTGCAAGGTGTCTGCTAGCTTTCTCTCCTGCTACCTAAACTTCTCTTTCGTCCATTAAGGTAACATTTTTTTGTTCTCTGGTGTCAGCTTGACATTATTGATTTTGAAGAGTCAAACTTAGTTATGTTGTCCAGAATTCCAAACATGTCTCCATCAGAAGAAAAACTGCAGCTAATAGAAATTCAACTGAAGGTATTTCTTCCTTCTTAGCCGGTACTTCAACAGTGTATGAAATTCTGAAGCTGTTCCCAGGTAAATCATTTAGCTGTATTTCCATTCCTAACTAACAGGATCCACCTTAATGACAGATTTGAATTTTGTTGCTTGAGAAATTGGATGTGTATTACTATCACTTATACAGTACTGGAAGTATCATTCTGATCACAAAGCAGTCGTGTATTTTTAGTTGTTTGGCCTAATGCTAGAGGTCCTGATTAGGTAAAAAAAAAGATTAGCCAATGTAGTGCTAATAAAATAATAAATAGTAATTTTTTCAACAGTAATTTTATGTACAGTTCCCTCTGGGTTTAAGATTAGATCTCTTAACTGAGTGATGTTTACATGGATTATATGTTCTAAATTTTAGATTCTTCTACATGTTACAGGTTTTTTCCAACACCCATTTGAAACACCTTTAACACAGTCAAGTGACCAAACCCCAGTGTGTATCATGGTTCCAACTGTATTAAATAATCAGTCCTTCAAATCATGATGAGTTAGTGACTACTTGTGTCTTTTCTAACCTTGAGTGATTCTTCATCTTTTGTAGACCTGTAAAGGTAGATCTTGCAGGAGGGGCATTTATTCCTTTACTGTAAAATCCAAAGCCTGTTTTCTTTTGTCAGACAAACTCTTCAGTGGGTTAGCTGGACAAAGCCTTAAAAAAAAAAAACAAAAAAAACACAAGGGAAAGGCAGTTATAACTTCATGCCTGAGTTTATAACATTTAATAAAAAACCCCTAAAAATAAAAGCAGGTTGAGAGGGGGTGACCCACAATATTATTTGTGTTACTCCTTTCTGAAATACCAAAATTATGCACAGGGTATTGGATGCAATTAAATGCAATTAATTTTGATGCAATTTAATTTAATTCATTTAATGCACTTAAATTTGAAGTGGTAAGTAGCTTTGCTGACTGGCACGGAAGTATATTTAAACAAATGATGGCTATGAAAAGAAGAATCGGAGCTGATTCTGGAAGAAACACTTCGGTTTAGATAATACATGTACCAGTTTTATCTGTGGTCCTTTCTTTCTGATTTCCTGGATAGATTGAGATCTTAATTCTCAAACAGCTTTCCAGTGGAACATAGCTCTGGAAATCATAGGCTTGACTGTTATTTAACTCTCAACAAGAGTCTGGCATTAGAGTTCTTCCTGAAACTTTATTTTTAAATGCATATAATATTCAGCCTGGTCTATCATGATCTATCATCACTTTCTGAGCTCCACAGAAAGTTCTGACTTGTAAAGTCAGCAAACAGGGTAATAGTCAATGTGCTAGTTTAACTTGAGTACTGAAAAAAAATTACTGTGTTTGCTTTGCCTTGTTTATGTCATTTCCTGTTGAAACTTGGCAGGTAGTTTGTGTAAATGAGCAAGTCTCTTTAGTTGAATTTAATTGTTTTCCCTGATTGTCATCTGTGTATGGGGCAGACAAAAAGGAAAAAAATGATAGGAGAAAGAAAAAGTTAATAGCAAGTGATGGAGGTGTTCAGCATGCAGAAGGGTTGTAACAAATTGCTAGTTATGTATGCTGTTATGAAATACTGTATCATCAAATTCCTGTTTAACAATAGAACAAGTTTGAAAGTATTGTGTGCTATTTTGAATATGAGAAAAACGCAGATACTCTGGAGTCACCCTTTTTTTCCACTGACAACATTCTAGAATTTTGGAATCAGAGAATGTTAAGCAGTTAGAATGTAAAGATTGTGTAGTCCTAATCGCCCCTGCCATGGGCAGGGACACTTCCCCCTAGACAAAGTTGCTTAAGACCTTATTCAGCCTGGCTTTGAACACTATCAGGGTTGGGATAGCCACAGTCTCTCTGGGCAACTTGTTCAGCGTCTCACCAAACTCACAGTATATAATTTCTTCCTAGTATCTAATCTAAATTTCCTCTTTTTCAATTTGTACTCATTACTCCTTGTCCTATCATTGTAGTTCCTCATGAAGAGTCTCTCTCCAGCATTCCTGTAGGTCCCTTTCAGGTACAGGAATTTTGCCATGAGGTCTCTGTGCAACCTTCTGTTCTCCAGGCTGAACAGCCTCAGCTTTCGCAGCCTGTCTTCATAAAGGAGGTGCTTCAGTCCTCTTACAAACTTCATGGCCCTCCTTTGGATTTGATCCAACAGTTTCATGTCCTCCTTATGTTGGAGACACCAGAGCTGAATGCAGCACTTCATTTGGGATCTCACATCCCAGAGCAGAGTAGAGGGGCGGAATCACCTCCTTTGACCTGCTGACCATATTCCTTGTGATGCAGCCCTGGATTCAATTGGCTTTCGGGGCTGCGAGCACACACAGCTGGCTCTTGTAGAGTTTTTCATCACCTGTCACCCCCAGGTCTTTCTTAGCAGGGCTGCTCTCAATCACTTCTCTGCCCAACCCATTGGTGTGTCTGGGATTGCAGTGACCCAGGTATAGGACCTTGTTCTTTGCTTTGTTGAACTTCATGAGGTTTGCCTCAGCCCACATCTCAAGCTTGTTGAGGTCCCTCTGGATGCCATTATCCTTTCCCTCCATCATGTCGACTGCACCACACAGCATAGTGTCATCAGTGAACTTGCTGAGGGTGCACTTGGTCCCGCTGTCCATGTCACCAACAAAGATGTTGAACTTTACTGGCCCCAGTAGGGACCCCTGATGGTCACAACTCATCATTGTTCTGCAAGTGGACAGTGAGCTGTTGACCAAAACTGTGTGTGCGGCCATCCAGCCAGTTCTTTATCCACCAAGTGGTCATCCATCAAATCCCAGTCTCTCCAATCTGGAGACAAGGATGTTGTGCAGGAGTGTGAAACACTTTACATTTAGTCCAGGTACAATGTCACAATGTGACAATGTCAGTTGCTCTGCCCCTGTCCACCAACACTGTAGCCCTCTCATGGAAGGTCATGGACGACCAGGGGGCCTGTGGTCCGATAGCTGCAATCTTCCCAGAGAGAGAGGTCTCACTAGAGACAGCCTTTCTGGGGGTCTCGGGCAGTCTTCAGCCACCAGGCAGGCCTCAGCAAGGCACAGCCAGTGGCTGCAAGTGATTCAGCTCTTGGCAGTGGTTTCAGCTCTTGGCAGTGGTTTCAGCTCTGCCTTGTGAGGTTATCCCAGGCCGACTTAGGGACAGAGAAACAGAAGTGCTGTGTAGCAGTTCCACAGGGTAGCTTTATTATCCTGCAAAGGGGTGTCCAGGGACAGCAGCTCCCTTCCTGAGCAGTTTTACCTCTGGGGTATTTATGGAGGAAAGCAGGGGTGTACCAAGGGGAAGAGCCAATGGGTTTGGAAAGGTATACAAAGAATTATGGGTGCCTTGTTCTGACCTGAGAGAGAACTGCGTCATATCCCTCCAGGGCAACGGCCTGACAGGCTCATCCACCTCCACAGAAGGTCACCAGATTTCTTAGGCATGATTTTCCCCTTGTAAAACTATTTTGGCTGTTACTAGTCACCTCTTTGTTGGCCAAGTACCTTAGCATCATTTCTAGTACAATCTGCTCTGTGAAACTGCCTGGTCAGTAGTTCTCCGTGTGTTCCACTTTCCCCTTTTTAAAAATGGGGGTTACATTTCCCTTTTTCCAGCCATCAAGGACTTCACCTGATGGATACAGTTTTTCAAAAATGATGGATAGCAGTTCAGCAACTTTATTTGCCTGCTCCCTCAGGACCATGGATAAACCTCATTGGGTCCCATATCCCACTTCAGTTCCCACCTGCACATTCAGGTTCCTTAGATGGTCTCGAACCTGATCCTCTCCTACAGAGGGCTCAGGATCTTCATTCTCTCAGTCCCTGCATCTATGTTTTTGGATTTGGGTGGCATGGCTGCAGCACTTGCCATTGAAGACAGAGGCACAGAAGTCACTGAGAACCCCAGCTTCCTCTTTGTCCAGCGTAGCCAGGTCTCCTTTTTTCTTCCAGATAGGGTCCACATTATCCCTGGTCTTTCTTTTGCTTGCCACATATGTATAGAAGCCCTTCCAGTTATCCTGAGTATCCTACAGGAGAGGTTTTGCCTTGCTGGGCACTGTTAATTACCTGAGTACAATCACACATTTAATCTCCAAAGTATTGCCATATGACTTTCAAACCACATCACAACAGATAAATTCCATCATCCTGATCCTCGAATTCAACATTTATGTGAAGATAGCTTACGTAGTCCTCTTTGCCTACTTTCTGCACTTCATTTCAGCCATTTTGACAGGAAAATAGGAACAGTGGGGACTGTAGTATTGAGCTGTCAGCTCCTCCGGGGTGTCCTGTTTTGTGTCTTTTTGTCCTGGGTTTTGTTGCAGTAGTGTCTCCAACAAGGCCCATCACACTGGAGTGCTGCCAGATCTGCTGTTGCTGTAATGTCAGCTGTATGGTGGATGTAGGTGCTGGGGTAATGAGAAGAAGACGACCAGTTGAACACTGTACCTTAGTGTATCACCCTGTGCCAAGACGGGACTATTGAAGACATTTTGTCTTTGCAATTGCAAAGTAACAAATGAAGAGAAGAAACTTAGTGAGAAAGTTGTGGCAATGGCAACTTAGATGCAGCCCAGAACAAAAAAACCTCATGCCACTTCCATGATCAGCTCAGTTAAACTTTCTATGCTTGTCCTTTCAGAGGGCCAGAGGTATTCCTGGTTGTACAGGGAATGGTGCAGACATGCTAGCTTTTCCCCCATGTCAGCCTCTAGACAGAGGCAAAGTCTTCTCTTGCACCTTGATGAGCAAAACAGAAATTTAGAAAGGCATTCTTCAAGGCAAGGCAGTAATAAAAGTACATACTGGTAATGAAGCTTCTAGAAAGTCAGACTGAGAACTGATGCACCTTGCCCTACTCAGCATCCTCTGGTCTTGGAATTAGCCAATTCTGTGTGTAATATCTGAGAATAGAGCTTTTACAAGGATGTTGGCCACACCATCAGGTTGATGGTTGTGAGCTGTGCTCCTCTGCTGATACCATACTAAATGTGACAGGAGGAACACAGCTGTGGAATGTGCACCAGCTGCCTGCACTGTTAGTCATCACTCCTGTTTCATCTTGAAATGTAGCAACTCAGCATAACCAGTCTGTGGTAAACAAAAATACTTCTGGAGCACATAAGTCAAGGAAAATTGGTTTAAATTCCCAGTGAATTTCTTTGCAAACAACACACAGTGGAAAGACCACTTTGTGACAGGCAGTAATTGCAATATTTCCAGGTGCCATTTTGTGGTGACACCAAGAATTATGTATTCCACACACAAGAAAGCAGGAAAGCAAAAAGGGCAGTGTAATTTTACCAACTCATCTGGCAACTGTGGCAGTGCAGTGTTCAGTTGTTGAACCTTGATTATAAAGAAGCTTCTAGAAAATGTGATTTGGGCATATGTTATTTTCAAAGTGGATGAGATGAAGCTTCCTTTCCTGAGTTGGAATTTGTTGTGTATGAAAGATTATGGGGGGAAAACCTTGCCGAAGGGTCTGAGAACGCCTCAGTTTATCTCCTGTAGGTATCCCATGTAGACAGTGTGTTTTTATAGACTTATTATGTAATTTTAATGGAATTCCAACTGCCATAGCATATATAAGGACCTGTGATACTTCAGACACAGTTGTGTAACATCTGATGTGATCCCACAACCCCAGTGCTTTTCCAGTGACATTTTATTTTTTACACAAACATACGATGGATTTCTTTTATCATGGTCAGAACCCCAGGAGTGATCTGAGTTGTAGTTCAATCCATTCAATATTTTATGAGAATAAGAAAAGTTGTTCTTAAAAGTGTAAGAGACTTAGCTCTGTGAAGATCCTTCAGTGATTCTTGAAATGATGAGCTATTTGTTACAGAGGGTGAAATCAGGATCATGATATGTAAGAAGTTGCTTGGTACTTGAATATAGTTGGATTGGGTTTTGTATGCAAGAGGATATGCATCAGGTTATCCAAATGATGTTATAAGTTAAACCTCCATACCTGAGGTATGAATAGCTGTTTAAGCTAAGTAAACAGTAGCAGATGCTGTCTAACCCTTTAGGTTAGAACCAAAAGTATATTTGGATAGGGAAGGGAAAATTTATTAAATTGGGACAGTTTTCAGGCTTTTCTCTGTATTTGTCCAAGAACTAATAAATCTATGTTGCACTTCAATACCTTCTAATACTCACTTCTGAGAACGGTATTAAAGCCAAAAATGAAAGTAAGAGAAGGAATTTGAAGAAAGAAATAATTACAAGCCTAGCCATCAGACCAAACTAGAAAAGATTTCAGTTTGGTCTGATGCCTGTGTGGTCACCATATTTTATCTGAAGTTTTGATAGCAGGAAGTAGTACCCATGTTGCATAAGCACAGATGCTTAAGGCGCTTCATGAGAATTCCAGAGCTCTGAGTCAGGTAGCTGCAAAAGGAAAGTCAACATTTTGGAGTTGGGCAGAAGGCTGGAAAGAAGGCTGTCTTTCGGTTTTGTCACAGAAAGACCTATTCTGAGGTTTTTTTGATTTGTGCAGCTAAACATTACTCAGCCATTAACATGTAAATCTTTCAAAGTTCGAGAAATGTTAAAGCATGTCATTGGTGATGTAACTTTAAAAGTTTTTCTTTGTTTTTTTTCTCCAGAGCCCAGTGAAGATAAATCAGATCAGCCTGGATGAAAGTGGAGAACACATGGGTGTTTGCTCAGAAGATGGGAAGGTACAACAAATCTATTTTACTTGCTGAGGTAACAGGTAGTCCCAGTATTAAACGAGAATAATTGTGATAATCTGTGGTGTTGACTCATGCATTTAGCACCACTACTTTGACCATACATGTTGAGAACTGAACTCACCTTTGAATACACAAAATTAAGGTCAGATATATTTTGCACAAATATGCTGTAGGAAAAGTAATTGTAAGAATGTCAATAATATAACTGCTATTAGGCTGATTAACAGCTGTGACAGGAGGACATGTCAGCTTAATCATTACTGCTGTGCCAGTTATACTTCAGTGACTACTCTGCTGTTCCTGCAAGACAGTAGTTTTATGCCTTTCTGCTATAAATTCACAAAATTGGATTTTGTGGACATGATTTCTGTGGGCTGGTGGTTTTCATTTTAACACACTATGAATGTTTCTCTTGAATTACAGAATCTTTTGATAAACAATCATAGTTTATCAGAAGAATAAAGTGTCTTACAACAGCCACATTAAATAAATGTGAAATCAATATATGTACAGTTTCCTAAAAAACTGACACCTACTTCCTTGACTGAGGACATATATCATTTGTGTAGTGTATAACTAACAATTATCAGTGCTTCTCTGGAATGTTGAGCTGTGACATTTAGTAGTTTTGGTGATTGATTTTCCAGTTACGAGAATATATTTTTATTTTTTCAGTTGATGACAGTATTTTTTAATGTTCATTTGCAATGATAAAATTCTAATGCACGGAGTGTATTTAAGTTTCTTTTTTAAATATAATGACCATATACAAATGCAGTGCATTAAAAATCATTTAAATAATTCCTCAATATCCAGTTTACTTACTCAGGAGAACATTTCTTACACAGTAGACTTGGGAGAGGAGGAGTGCTGGTAGTCCTAATGTTGCATTAAGTAAAAGTTCTTTAAATTAAAATACAGCTGGATTTTGCAATAGGAAAAATGACCCCTTTAGACTGTATGCATTTGGGTTTTTTCACTCCAAATGGCACTTTTTTTTTTTCCCTCAACAGGCAGACAGCCAGTTTGTGTATCAGGCCTTTTATTTCTGAGAGATATCTTGATGTCAGTATCTTGACACAGTAATTAGGATACTAGTGCCTATCAAAGTGGTTGTAGAATTTTACATCCTGTGTGAAACACCACAAGAGCATCCTATTTGTCTGAGCAAGATAAGGCAAGGGTCAGTAACTGTGCAAGCTAATAAAAATGTTGAGCTTGCATTGTTGGCTTAGGTTTTCCTATGGTGTTGGGGGGCAAGCCCTTGCTGTTGCTGTAAGGGCTCCTCAGATGTGACTGTGGAAGACTCAGTAATCCACTATGCTGCAGTGAGACTGCAAGCCATATACTTTTATTTTCATATACCAGGCTAATATTAAATATACTTATTTAATTTCAGAAATACTGAAAAATCCCTGCTCTGGTGTGGCTCTGTTTGAAAATACTTCAATACTTTAAATGGTGACTCTGTCTTCATTTGAAATAGCCATTGTGGATCCAGTGTGTGTGACTTTACATATTATACAAGGCAGTCTAAAATACAGTCCCACAACCACAGGGATTGGAGTATCACAGGTACAATATTCAGCATATTTGCATTCATAGAGTCCAGGGACATTGATGTTTCACCATATTCTATACTTGTGAAAAACTCATCTGGAGATTTGAAACATCTGGGTATTTTAGAAGTTGGATTTTCCACATGATCCAGAAAGGCTCGTGTCTGTGAAATAATCCACCCTTAAAATTGATTAAAATACATACCTGTATGTTGTGCTACTGTATAAGAAAAATGGCGGATTCCCAGCCAGATAATGTAGCACTTCTAGGTTCTGGTCATAACAGAAGTGTTACTTTCATTCCTTATAGCTCGCTCTTTATTACAGTGGGAGTGTTGATATTGTAAGAAGTTAAAATACTTGTACAAGTAGTTACAAAGTCTTTATTAACTCAATTAAATATGTAAAAGTGGTGAAATCCTATTTTAAGAAAAAAACAAAGGGGAAAAAACAGTAAAGCAAAGTAGAAACAGTTTAGTTTTCTTAAATCAGTTTTTAACAAAAAAGCAGATGCAATGAAGAGGCCTATGGATTTTGAGTCAGCTGCAGGTATATTCTACCAATTAATGAAGATATGTTCTCTTTTGCAATAAGCAGAGTGCATTTTCACATATCAAAGTGAATCCAATATGATAGAGATATTTTCTTGAGGGAAGGCCTTATGATGAGAACGTCCTCCTCATATCTGTTCTTCTAGCCGATTTATTTTACTACTTTTTTTTTTTTCTGACTCTCAAACTAGATTTGATATATCTGTATAACTGGGGGGAGAGCACAGAAGCACAATACAATTTTCTAACCCTCTTCTTGGCAGTCAGCATCCAGACCCAGTGTCAAAACCTGTTGCATGTATGTCATACATGTCCAACGAATGCTTTGAGAGCCATTTGCAGCTTTTCTGTACTACACATTTGGTTCTTTGAAAACCTTGCTTTCTATTGAAGTCAGCTGCAGCTGATCACCACTGTCGTGGAAAGGAGCAGAAATCATAACAAACACCAGCCCTCTAGTCTAGCTGCTGGGTATTGAAATGTTAGAGTATAACAGTGTTTTGGTGCTCAAATAAACAGAAAGCAGGCCTGCATCTTCAGAATTGTGGAGATTTTTTGATTAGTTTTTTGTGTTAGTTTTGTATATGTTAATTGTACACTGTCCTGAAAAACCTGGATTTGACTCCTGATTTTGCTAAAGCTCTCATGTCATTACATAAGAAGAGTGTAATTGGCACCCTTATTCTGACTTGTAACATTTTTTATATGAGGGAATATAAATTATATTGAAAACCCATGTGCTTGCATGTTCTAGTGTCATCTCTAATGCCTCTAACAACATTCATGTTAAGAATATCCATGAAGTATTACATTGATAATTTTTCAAGAAATGTGACTTGTTTTCCTGCCTTTTGATCACTGAAGGTTGGTTACTTCTTCCACATATGGAAGCAAAGAAGCTAAATCTGGATGCACTGGAGTGGTGGGGTCTGGATATTTAAAATCAGACAGGACTAACAAAATGTAGTGGAATCGTAAAATCCTTTTTCCAGCTGCCAAAGAGCATCATGAACAGAGTGGGCTTGGAACTAGAAATAGATCAATCCAATATAAGTTTGTAATAGCAAAAGAGTCACTTTCTTTCTGTAGAATATGAGACATTAAGAGGTAATAAACTACTAGATGATGTCCCTAGAGTAAAAAAGATAACATGTATTTTTTGCAGAGTTGTTTTTTCCTCTTAGCTCACTCCATTTTGTTGTCCTACTCTAAAAGAAATATCATATTCCCGTATTCAGTGATATATTAGGAAAATGTTGAAGACACTGTTGCTAATTTTGATTAATTACTTTTGAGAGGGCTGTTTTGTAATGTTTGAGGATTCTGCTTTCACAGAATTTGCAATTTTATGTTTTAACCACATTTTCTTTTTTTTTCCCCTCCTTTTTTCTGTCTTATTTTCTCTTTCCTCTGTTTCTTACTTTGTGTAGGCTGTTGTATTGAATATGATGTGCCAACTGATGAAAACAAAAACCCAGAAAACAAAAACCTCTAGAAAACAAAAATCCTCTAGACATCAGCCCAAAGGTTTTCTAGGCTTACAGCCAGGTCCAATTCAAATACAACCCTTTGGCTGGCTTACATAATCACAGCTTTGTGATACATCTCACAGTCTCCAAATATTGATTTTTCTAATCCTTTGGAGCAGTAGCTCAGCCCTACACAGCGCATGCAGAAGTATTTTTAAAGCGTGTTGTTATAGAGGCAGTATATTCACTAATGAGTAATGGACTGAGCTGATAATGCTGTTTAGGAGATGTATCCAGGAGACAAACTTGAAAGGAGATGTTGGAGATGTTTTTAACTCCACTGAGACTGCTGAACTTTGAGCCACTCTAAGGATGTCCTGGTTCCTTGCTGATGGCTTAGTTCCTCGTGTAGTTTCCCTGAAGTTTAATATTTTTAGTGTCTTCTTGGCTATCTCAGGAATTTTGGGGGTTCTTGTGCTCTGAATTGATCTTTTTAGAGCAATTAAGCCTCACTTTTTGTGGCCCATTACTGATGTTTACTGACTTTATTCTGCAGGTCTTTCTCTAAAGGGATTTATATTTTCTCATTACTATTATTTTTTTATTATTATTTTCCTCCTTAAGAAATTATGATGGGAAGAAAGAAATAAGGTTAAAAAGATCTTTTAGAACTTTTGAGTCCAATGCTGAATATGCAGAGCAGAGTTGCTGAAGGGATTACCTTTTCCAGAAAATTTTCCAGAAAATGAGAGCCTGTCTGGAGAGCCTTCTTAAGTAGATTTGCTGTCAGATACATTTCCTTACTGATTGCTCTATGGGGTTTTCTTTTTTCTCCCTTCCCCCAGTGGTGTCCATCCCTCTTCAGATAAGTTTTTTTCAATAACTTTTGACAGAAGAAACAAAACTGTTTCAAAAAACAGTTAATGTAGGCGTGGCTGGCTTTTCCAGCTAGCCCTGCCGCCACCTGCTACAGACGCTACGAGC
This sequence comes from Hylia prasina, assembly GCA_013397195.1. Classification (NCBI taxonomy): domain Eukaryota; kingdom Metazoa; phylum Chordata; class Aves; order Passeriformes; family Sylviidae; genus Hylia; species Hylia prasina. The sequence goes on from VYXD01003841.1 coordinate 488,039, forward strand.
TGGCAGTGTGAGGCTCGCAGCCCACGCAGGTTCTTCGACCAGCAGCAGTGGGATCGCAGACCACGGCACAGTAAAAAGGCAGGGCTCTATCCAGGTGTCATAGGAGAAGGTTTATTGAGGGCAGGGTATCCGGGACTGGACCGGGGGAGAAACCTGGACAGAACCAGGGTCTCAGAGGCTCTGCACTGGTTTTTGAAGGGAGGTGGGTACAGTGGGTTCAACCAATAGGATAACAGAGCGGGTGGGGAGTAACAGGTGACAGTCACTTGGGGAACAAATGAGTAAAGGAGTGGGGAGGAGATTCTGGGTCCCAGCCAATCCCTCGACGCTCTCCCTGGAACTTTCTAGAGAACAGGGAGAGGCCTGGATGGGATTGACAAGGGCCAGGGGCAGGGTTTACAAAACTGACAGGTGGGAGGGAATGGGGGAACCCAAGTAGGGGAAAACCAAGGGGGTACATAGAATGAACCACTTTACATTACAATATAGAAAAATCAACAAAATAAACCACCACAAGTTAAACCTCTTAAAAACATAATGAAAAAGCAAACCAGTTGTTATTCTTTCTGGAAATCATAGTTAGTAAATCAGTTACTAATTCCTGGCCATAAGTATTCAGCCCTGCTTTATTCCTAAGTTCTGCAGAAACTGGGTTGTCAACTGTCTCATCTGAGAGTTAGGAAAGGGAATATTGTGTATTGAATGAGGAGACATGAGTCCAAAAGAGGGCTGTTCTTAAAAAAATCTTGAGAAGCCTTATTCTGTAGTCATGTCATCTGAGTCTAATAATATTTCATAAACACTTGATATCTCTGTACTTGTTCTGAACTAAAGGCAAGGAAACATTTTAAAAATCGGTTAATTCTCTTGATAGTAGAAACTTTTTTTTTAAAATTCGATGTTGACCCTTCTTCGGTTACAACTTCATTGTTGACTGTTAAATGTTCTTATACCTTGATATAAATGAGAAGGGAGGAGTCTTCAGAGAAAGACATTTCCAATGAACATGGAATAAAATAAAATAGCACTGTATGCACTTGGGAGGAGGAGAGGATGCCTAGAAATATATGGAACGTGGATTTCAGGCTGATTTTACTTTATTGTCACAAATTTCTTTTCTTATGTAAACCTTGCATTTCTTGGAGGGAAAAAAATCCTACCATTCTTTCTCTGACAGGAAGAATTTTTAATTTATTTTCTTCTGAATGTTATTCTGTTGCTCTTACCACAGTTAGGTTGCTATCTGTTAAACAGATTTGATGAGCCTAAAGCAAAAGGAACTTACTGTTTTTACTGTGATTGTAACAAAAAAAAAGGGCAGGGGAGGAAAAATATTCATAAAATTACTTCTCTATTGCTGCAAATATTAGAGATATGTCACAGTAGAAGACCAAGCTATATCAATTAGCTCTGAATTAATTGTGTCTTCCTTTAGGAAAAAAGATGTCACTGCTAGCATTCAAATTAGTCTTCTGGTTGTTAGGTTTTTACTTTTAGTATTAATTGTTCAGTGTAAATTAGGTAAATAATTTTGTTTTTGCAATATACTTTTTCAGGTTCAAGTGTTTGGATTATATTCAGCAGAAGAGTTTCATGAAATGTTTGACTGTCCTATTAAAGTAAGTGCTTGTTTTAATCTGTAGTAATTGTGGTGGTGTTGTTTTTAATAACAGAAAGGTCACATTCAATCTAAATGAGAGAGAGGAATACCACTTCCTTACAATGTTATTCAATCACTAGAAAATAGTTTTCTATCTCAATATAAAAGCTTTTGATCTGGTTAGGTAGGAAGAAAGCCAATCTTGATTTTGTAAGTATTATTGAGTTTTTCAGATACAAAAGGGAAGGTGAAAGAGAAATGTCCTGTTTCAGGCGTTACCCGTCTCAACATATTTCTTTGTAGATTTGTGATACAAATTCTAAGGCTTCTGCTAAATGTGAGATCAATATTTTGCAACCAGTTCATATCCATTAAACCTGCCTCAAAATAAGGCAATGGGCAATGATATTGATGTACCCTATCTGAAGGGAAAACTTGAGTTTAACTCTGCTTTAGAGAAGTTTATCTGTGTGGCTGTTGAAAAGGACCTCTGCTAAGTGTATGGGAAAATATAGTACTTTTTTACAAGAAACATTTCTTGCAGGAGAAAAGGCCATGTGGGCAAATGTTTGCATTTTGCTGCTTGGGGTCTTTGGTGTTGCAGCTGCTCTTTAGTGTGTGGGGGAAAGGAATGCGATCATTAAGTTTTCACACGTGCCAGATGTGACTCACTTGCCTCCTAGGGCCTTTACTGCTCATACAGCTGGATTTCCACAACTGACATGTAACACATAAGGCAAAGAGACTGTGTAAGATGCTACACAATGTTGTCCTCTGACAGGGCTGAAGTATGTGTGCCCTTTAGGCAGGCCCCAGACCAGATTTAATTGGGGTAACTCTTGCTCACAGCAGTCCTGTTCTGTTTGGTCCTAATTCTGCAGTCTGCTATACAGAAAAGTAGCTATTCAGCGTAACATGGCCCTCAGTGTCACACTTGTCATACATATAATATGAAGAATTACCTTCTATTCTAGGAAAAACAAATGTCTGAAGCAACTAGGCTTTACTTCAGAGAAAGAACTAGCTGTAATACTTGATAATTGACAAAAGGTTATTTTGTTTAAAAAGTGATGTGGTGCTTCATGTAATTTAAACCACAATCCTCTCTTTCCCCCTTCTCCCACCATCCCCAGATTGTTGCTGTTCATCCTCATTTTGTAAGATCCCACTTCAAGCAATTTGTAACAGGAGGAAAAAAGGTAAGCATTCATAATGAACTTTGGTTATCTTTAAATAGCCCTTTGATATTGCTCAGAAGGTCACGTATGACTTTTAACACCTAGAACAAAGACTTCTGCTTTTTCCTTTTCTTTGTGCATTGTATTCTAAAGCATTGTTAATTAAAAGTCATTTCAGGGGGAGAGGAAGTGCGTTATTTATGTTAAAAACTTGTTGCAACAAGTTGAGATTCAGACGAGAAATACTGTTCTGTCTACGTAGCCTGAAAAAAAAGTAATTTATATTTCCTAGGCCAGATTTTCTCTGCTTTAATTTGTTGAAGTGGGAGCAGAAGTTAGATGTTAAAACTGATTTTCTATAAAGCATGTTGATCTTGGTTTACCTGTGGGTGATTTTTTGGGGTGGAGGGGTTTTTTTTTTGTTTGGGGTTTTATTTTAAGGAAATAAACTCAAGTAGCTTCATCACCATGGTGAGGGGTTTTGTTGTTTTTTTAAAATTAACTAAGGGGAGTTCTTGGTGTAGTGGAGCTCACCCCATTCTAAATACTTATATCTCTAGGTAGTCTTCTATTTGGATTCAGTTGGTGTTTCAGATGTGCATTAAGTGTTATTATTAGTGTAGGATACAATCCTGACTTCCAGACTGCAGCACTTTCCAGGTCCTACAAGTATCTTACATCACATTGCATATTTTCAGTCAAAATATGGAGTTTTATTTGGAACAGTTTCTTGAATTCATGGAATTTTCTATTGCCTTCTGTTATGAATTAAGGATGAACAATCCTCACAAATGTGTCAAACCAAATGCCATTGCTCTCTTACCCACGTATAAGAACTACAGGCTTCTAGTGCTGAATACATCTTAATTTTCATTAACGGTTCAATATGTTTCAAAGCATAGTTGTGCTTTATTTATTTAAGTGGTGTGTGAGCTTGACAGCTTTTTCTGGCTGGTAGAAGATGGTGTTGTCCTTAAAATAATGCACAGTCAGTGTGTGTCTGTGTCAGCCACCAGTTTGTGAAGCTTTTTAGTGCTGATAAAAGGGGAAAGGAAAGAGAGAAGCAAGGAATTAATAGAACAGGGCTCTGTCAGGTGGTAAAAGATCTTGCATTCACCTGATGCTGAACAGAAAAAAACATCAGGGAGTTAACACATTCTCTTTGGTTATCTTTGATTACTTGACAGGTTGTTTTATATTCTGTCCTCTGGGGAATGGTATACTCATTCTTAATACATTCATGCTTTGATGAGGAACTTTCCTCCTCAGAAAAAGTTTAATTGACGTCTTAACATAAGGTATTTAGCACTTAAACAAATGTCCCTTGACACCTGTAATTTGATTTTATTGGTACAGAAAACCAATAAAACCTCTAGCCTTGTGGTAGAAACCTTTCTCCTTCTCTCCTTTCTTCCAAAAGGAGCATACGTATTTTATAAAAGCAACAACTAAGTGCTTTTTGAAAATTCAGGAAGCTAAATTCCACCTACTAATAAAGCTACTTTTTTTTTTTTTGGCTTTTTCTGAACATTTACACCTCTCCTTAACTATAAAGCTGAAGTGTAGTATGGAGGCAGCAGGCAACAGGGAGCTGAATGCAAGAGTGAGGAGAAGCAGGCTGAACCATAAAGCCTCAGGCTGTGGACCTCACTGCTCTCTCCCTGTATCTGGGGATGGTGCCTGCTTAAGCAAAACTAAGCAACCAAGGTGAGCTCCTTCAGGGAGGGGGACAGGTCCTCCTATGGCATCTGAGGTCTTTGCACTTTTAGCCTTTGCATATATATAGTGACTTCACCCCTGATAGCTGGCAGTGGTGGGAGTCATGTTGTCCTCATGCACACCAAGGTAAGGGTAACAGTATCTTCATTTTGGATCAAACTTAAAGTAAAAGGCTTGGCTTAAAGCTCTCATGCTATGCTCCTTGCCTAGAGGTGCATTAAAAAAAAATAGTATTTATCATGTGAACTGTTAATCCAAAGGCTTACTGGGTCTGTCTTTGTTTTTGCTGAGAATGGTGACATAATGTATATAAGCATTTTTAAAGTTGAGTGGGTTTTTTGTTTGCTTCTCCTTTTTTTTTTAGAAAAATATTCTTCATAACAATATAAAATATGTAAAAAATACATTTTTCAGTTCAAAGACCCACTCAGGGCATCCTTGAAATGTTCAAGAGACAGAAGGGGGAAAAATACCCTAGCAACATGCTTCAGGGATGGCACATTGCAAGTCCTCAGTTCCCTACACAGGTGGATGTCTATAACTTGGGTGAATTGCTGTGTAATGCTGGGATTTGCTGCATCTTAGAAGTTCAGCCTGACCTAAAGCTGACTTAAGAGAGTGAAGTAACTGGGGTAATCATTGTGAATTGTTATAAGCTTAACTCTACTGTTCATATGTTTATATGGTTGCTTAACTTTGCTTAAGTAGGCATGTAGAGAAACTTTTCTCTAAATGTATTATGAACTAATTAAATTATTTGCATATTAAAGCACTGTTTCTTAAAAGAAAAGAACTTCTCTTCACCTGTCGGGGTCAGCTGCTTGCAGAACCCGAAATTTGTGATGAAAAGTCTTTTGTCCCAAGCCCCGCATCAGAAGAAAGGTCAGGAGTCCGTTGGCTGCTGTTTCTCTTGATGTTTATTTTCTGTTATCTTTTACATTCTTTTCTCTGCTCCGTGAGGTCTTCACAGCAGCTGAGTCAGACACTGACTGCCTCCCACAAGGAGGTGCTTATCTTTTATACTACATATTACGGTTTTCATATTTACAATTACATACCAATACCTATCACCTATGTTAGACAGTCAACTTCTATTCTACACCAATCCAAAAGTGCCACCACCCAGGCAGAAGATGGAGAACAAGAAGAAGAAGAAGGACAAGGAAACGCCCAAATTCCTCCATCTTGTCCCCTCATGCCTTTATCTCAAAATCTTAAAATTCTACATTTGCACCCTGTGAGACTTAAAAACTAGATACTAAACTTTTGTCACTTGTAATTCTTCATATAAAGTTGGTAATTTTTCCCATGGACTGAAATCAAAGCCACTGTCATTGTTGGCCTCATGCCAGGGTCTCTGAGACCCTTGCTGAGCTCTCTGATCCCCCAGGGCAGTCAGAGGGACGCTCTGGGTTCCGACATTAACCTTGCGATAATATTTTGGGTTGGTAACGCTTATTTCACCCCTTTTCCTAAGTGAATGAATATTATCTGTGCCTAGAAATAAGACAGGTACTGTGGAAATTGACACTATTGCAGTAAGAAGCAATAGGTACCATACTAAGAGGATGTGCTTCCCTATTCCCCTCCTCATCTCTGCAATTAACCACACCATTGTGCTGATTTGGCAGATGATGGTAACCCTGAAATAATAATACTGTATATTGTAAATAACAGGGCATTTCTGTCCAGAGCAGACAACAGAGCTTCAAAGCAAGGGAAAAGACAAAATACTGTGCTATTGAAGGCCATAACCTTCTACCTTTTAAAAAAGGGTCTAATCTCAAAAAATAACAGGGTAAAAGCCAAATAAATGAGGGTAGTAAAGCTGGAAACAAGGTGTTTCTTGATTTAAGTCTTAGAGTGCTGGTCTTCCCCAGTATATCAGCTAAATGAATATTATTGTAAAGTCCAAGTATCTATTCTATCATGAGAGATAGACAGAACTAACAAAGAAAGAAGACTGAAGATTATTTCAGTTCCAAAGTCAAGGTTATCAGCTACTGTGACTTATGCAAAGATAACTTAAGGAGAGCAGGACAAGTCGAGATTTCTCTCTTGGCAGAGACTTCATCCCTATTAATGTCAATAACTAGACACAAAGGTTTTTGTAATGAAACTTTTAGGAAAGTGAGTCCTCTGAAGTGGTTGAGTCACTCTGCTGAATGTGTGCTAATGAAGGGGTTTTTTGAGTCTTCTCTATCTAGCATGGTAGTGGGGAAACAGCACAAATGAAGCACATGTATTCTGAAGTATAGGAGCAGAATAAGTCACATCATAAATGATTGGGTCTCCTCATTTGTCTAGGACATACATTTTGTATAATAAGTATTGATTTGCACATCCAGTCTGAAACGTTTTAAGGGCAAGAGAACTAAAATAAAACTGGAGATTTACCCTGTGACTGCCAACAGTCTCATCTCTCTATATCTATCTGTGTTTACATCTACATATTCATAAGCTTTTACATACATATATATATGTTGGAAATATATATATAAACATTTTTAATAGTGTCTGTGTTTCTTTTGCTGCAGAAGATACACTATAAGAACTGGTTTTCAATACAGATTGAAATGTGTCTGATTATGTTTGTCCCATTTATCCTCCCAGAATTAACATTTGAACATATCAATGCTTGTATTTACACATTAGACTCTTTTTTCTTTGTCTTTTAAAAAAGCAGAGAGAACTTAGTGTTGCTAAATTTCTCATTTAAAAAAAAAAAAATCAACAAGAAAACCCCACACCTATTTCAGTGTCAGAATTCTGGACCCATGGTAACTCTTGCCTGAAATGCAAAACGAGATAATCTAACTTCTTTCCACTCCAGGTGGAGCAACAACATACATAGAGAAAGGATGGTGACTGCAAACAGTGCACAAATGGGAAGAGAAATAGCATTTTTTGGGAATCTGTGACTGTGTGAAGAGTTAAGTGTTTACAATTTTATATATGACTAGGAGAATTGAAAAAGCAAAACAGGCTTACCTTAAAATTACAAAAAGATAATTTATTTACACACATTAAGAAGAAAAGAAGAAAAGGAAAAAACCAAAATAAACAAATTAAACTTTCAGACCATCTTTCTCTCCCCCCACAAGTATTCACTTTCTTACACACAACATGAAAAAGACAAAACCTGTTACTGCAGTCAGTTTTACCATACAAAAATAATCTTCCATCCGTTCTTTAGGAAAGGAGTCTTTTTGAGTCCCATGGAGACGTGGTTACACGAGGAATAGTCCTTGAGTAGCTTTTATGCCACACATCTGCAGCGGCCTGAAAGGAGCCTCTGCAAAAAGTGAAATCCAACCCATTAGCAGCTTTCCCAACGCTGCATATGGGTCATAAACTGCTTATTAGGGGTACTGTTTAAGGATCCCTCTTCTAGCATAAATCAAAGATTTCCTATTTCCGAAATCATCTGCATCTCAAAACTCAAAATCTCCGTTTTTCCCTTAGGAACACAAAAAAACTTCATTATCACTTATACTAGCACTTTACATCCCCCCTAAACAGCATCTATATGTTACAGGAAAAAAAAATATTCTATTATCCAGTAATTACTCAAAAAACGTCCAGCCGAATTATGCCATTCCTTTTCCTTTGCCTCCAATAGTCTTTTCACTGTCTCTTCAGTGACTCAGTCTCATGCTCTCTCTTCTTCATGGTGCCATTACTTTATCTTGTCTTCACTCTGGGAAAAACTTTCAGTGCCTGAAAGATCATCTGATGGCAATTAAAGAGTTACATGTGCCCAGGCCTGCAGTGACCACATGGTCTCTGCCAGTGGGAGCTGCAAACTCCTCCAAACCACGATGGCGATGTGGAAAGGCTGCTGGGTGCCTTCTTTTCCACCCCTTGGTCTCATGGCGTGGGCCGCTCCCTTGCGGGGTCAGCAGCTCCCGCAAGCCTGAGGAAAAAGGGAACATCCCCCCAGCTCCGTCTGGCAAAACAGGGAGCTGCCAGGGCTTTTCCTCCCCTCCCC